>CM077802.1:26200279-26320279 GCA_039737535.1 Lagodon rhomboides | reverse complement strand
GTAACACAGTGCAGACAGGTTCTCTGGCTCTTTGGGGCAAACAAAGCCACGATAAACTTACACAAGGTAAAGTTGGCTTCTTTCTAGGTTTGAACACAAATAGCTTGTTAGTCTTAGTTGGCTTGTTAGCTTCTAGTTAGATAGGCTTGTTTAACTAACTAGGCTTGCTTCAGTTCCACCCACTCTCCACTTCTTTTTCTCAAGAGCAGTTCCTGAGGGGGACACTAAAGCTGCCATCAAAAGTACTGTTAAGCAAGAAAAGTGCAATAAACTGGTATTAATGAAAATAGAGGAAACACTGATTTGTACTTTTAAATTATATTGAATAATTCAAAGGTAAATATCTCAAGGGTTATACCAGCATGTTAAAAATGTAAATAACTATATTAATATAATAATAGTAGTAATAGTTATTAATGTGCTCCTCAGAGAATTTTGTACGTTCAACCAGAAATACCACAGAAGGCCAGTGGGTGGCAGTGGCACACCATATATGGATGTAGTTTTCCTAATTACACGACTATGGTGTGGTCTCATCCAACAGAATCTCTTGAGAAATATCATGACGATAGTTTCAGTATGAATTTGCTTTATAATCATATTTTTGGATATACATTTATGCAGGCATATAATGTGTCACTGCTCTAATCTTTGAGACAACTTCAACAGCTTTGGACTTAAAGTTCAAAAGAAGTTATAAAAGCAGAGGAAATTAATAATCCAACAAAATATTCTTCAAAAGTTATTTATTGACTGAATTGCTTCTGAAAAACAACTTTTGGACATTTATTCTATAAGGCAAGTGAAATATGCACAACCCTTTATAAACTTAAATTATTAATTGTAACTCTATCAGTAAAATAAATTAACTTTATATTAACTGTACAGCTTTGTGTAATAAAAATGTATATTAGAGCCCTTTGTGGCTCACTAAAACATAAAGCACAATGTTCTGTAGACTATATCTTTTCTCTCCTCAACAAGCAAGCGCCACTGATCAACTAAATAAAAGACCCAAATGTATGTCTCCGGGTGTCACTGCATCCTACAAATTCCTGGCGGATTATTTTCATGTTCAGCTTGTCCAACCTCTCCTTATGAACATGACAGACTATTAAATTGTTCTGTCTGTCTTAGGCCATACTAGCACATAGCCATGTCTTTAGTCTGCGCAGTGCACCAAAGCTTCTCTCAGCTTCACTTGAAGACACTGGCAACACCGAAACCAACAATGGCCACTAACCGAAGTAAGACTAATACATGCCTAATATGAGTTTGTTTTCCAGAAGAGATCTCTAATGTTTTGCTTTGGAAAAGTTGAGAATGCAACAACTTGCTTACACAGTGTTTGCTGTATAAATGATTGAAGCCTATTTTTCCCTTATTTTTAAAATGATAAACAAAAAGACAACATGGCAGTCATTTTACACACTGTAAGAAAATTAAAAAAAAAGAATCAAAAGTTGTGTAGGTTATATTAAACTGATTATGGGTAGGAATTCTCAGTTTTTCCAGGATTTGGGGGGCTCCCCCAGGATTTCCACATATGCTTCAGTGCTGCATTATGATCGAGTTTTAACATTTTACATGAAGAGATTCCTAGAAGACCAAGCTTCCAATTTCCCTTGACAATAGTCTGATTTCACCCTGGCTGTGCACTCTCTGTTAATCAGTAACTTCCAAATATCAGAGTGGCCCCGAGAGCCATTTGACTCATTAAAACCTACTGTATTCTGTGGGACTGTAGTAAAGCAACGTGCACATATAGGCTAATTGATACTATCAATCATGTCATGTCAGGCCCCCTTACAGACATGAAGAAACATTTCACATCTCACACACACACACACACACACACACACACACACACACACACACACACACACACTTGGTTTCCTAGCTGTGTCACAGGATTTATTTCGAGTCTGCTTCTCAAGACAGTTTTAATAAAAATACATCACGTTCCACATTAATAATTCACCATCTGACTGCCACCAGGGCAATTAAGTGGTGCAGCAGCATTAATGAAAGTACAATCTGTAGCATATATCTCTTCAATCAATACCATGTCTGAGTCTTCCCCCAACACCCATCTTCCCCATCCTGTGTGATGGTTTCTATGCTACAACAGTTGGTCACAGTGATGGTGTTCTTAGTGGATAATGGCACAATTCAATACTCCAACAGAGAGCCTTCTGAAAACATTACTTTGTTTGTTTTGTTTTGGGTTATTTTCATTGCATACACTGATAAATAATAAACCTTATATTCTCAGATAGTGTGCTCCTTAAAACAGGCTTACATTGGTGGCAGGATTGTATCTCATTTCCACCTGTTTTATAAGTATGTTTTATATTCTATAAAGAAGCTGTTGATACTGTTTGATGTTAATACAAATTCATCACTTCCTCTATGCTGTCTTTCATAAGTTCTGTATAAAGGACAGTTCCACAGTGCTAATTCCATAATCGCAAGTCATAATTATGATCACCACTCTGCTGCTCTTTCTTTTTCTTTAAAATACTGTGATCAGTTACTAATGAATGTGATCAAAACAGTCCGGGAGCTTCACAGAAAAACAGTCAAGCAGCATTCTCCTAAACAACTGAAGTAGCTGGGGAAAAATAAAATGGCTCAATACGAGTTATCCAAGTATCCTTGAGAGGTGGTAGAGCCTGTTCACCCACTTCAGACGGGGTGCACGCTGATGCCTTTAGCTTAGCAGCTGCAGTGAAGACTTGGGCTTAAAAAAAAGGGTGTAAAGGCACTGGATGGAGCCTTTTTAATGTTTTTTTTGTCGGTTAATTTATTTTATTTTTGAACATATCGCTTACTACTTCAGTTGCTTAGGAGAATACTTGACCGCTGTTTTAGCTGTAAAGTTCCAGAATGTTTTTTGGAGTATGAAACAAGACTTTTCCTGTGGCAAAATGTTGTTGTTGTTATTATTATTATTAGAACTTTTAACATCTAATTAAAAGTGTTGTAGTGAAAAACTAGAAATGTATACTAGATGTAGGTCTATGTATTTCATTCTCATTTTAAATGACCTTTGTGGTGATTTGAGTATAGATTTCTGAGTTTATGAGGTGCACCTGAATGCACCGTGAAGTCCCTCTGACTGTCAACGACAGTAGAGGACAGGCACATAGATACATTTATCGGGACAAATGAAACCAACATGCAGCTGGACTCAGCACAGTTTTTATTAAATGACTTCCTGTACAAAGTATCAGTGTAGCGGAGAGTCTTAATGAGATTTACTCACCAAACGGAAAATATATGCCCACATTTGGAGCACACACACACACACACACACTTGATCTTTAACCTACTTGTATTATTGATTGATCAAGAAAACTTTATTGTTTTTGTATTGAGAAATGGTTAGATATCATTTAACTCGACGGTAAGGAGCATACTTCTGGGTAGCAGGTCCTCCAGTCTGCCCATAGGACTGACACAAAACATTTACTGTACTGATTGAATTATAAATAAATATATAATTGATCAAGTGCCCATTTTTCTCTCACATAGTGGTAGGTAAGGTTTGAAATGTATAAATTTAGAATTGGCGAAACAATGGCGATTAACGTCCGGGTTACACTAGCCGTCGGAAATCCACAGAAGAAGAAAAAATATGTCATCTGTGGAGCGAAAGAGCACCATCAAACAGCTGCATAAAAAGAACACAAAAAATATAACAGCCCAGATAACTAAGCAAAGCAAAAAACAACAAAAACAACGTGCAAGCCATGGTTTCCGCCATAGCAGCGACTATAGCAACCACCATAGCAATGGTATCAGTTGCACGATTTTCTGGCTAAACCTGGAATAATCTTTGTAAAAATTAACAAACTAAAGACCACATACATTCAGTGAGCAAGGATTATGAAAATAAAGTGAATATTTCTCGATAAGAATTGAATCAAAACACATTTTAATGTAATACCTATCTTAAAATATTGATTTTTCACTGGAAATAAAAGGAATGGCAGCCATGTTTTTTGTTCTTACAGCCAGAAAGTTGCCAATCATGTGATGTTGACGTAGGCAATAGGCCAAAACAAATTGTAGACATCTCACAATTTAAGAGGCATTATTGTGAAACTACTACATATTGTGCTGTTTACCAACATAGCAATTACATATTTTCATGTGAGATTGGGTTGTCCTTTCAGCAATTGTGAGTAAAACTCACTGTATAAAGGAAGTCTTGGGTATCATTCACATGAATTAACATCATTAATGTGGCTTATTTCCCCATTGTTGACATTGTGGCGAGTTAACTGCTGCTAGGAGAGAGTGTTGTCTTTTGTTACTGTAAAGTTCATGCATTAGTTTTACACTGGAGAATTTGCTGTCAGCTCCTAAGTCGCAGACACAAAACGTGTGCCATTTTCTCTAGTTCAGTTTCTACAACTAATATAGTTGAAAGAATATGCCTGAGTCAGACAGAGTTGGCCAAGCTCCAAATGTGGGTATATTTTTTCCGTTTGGCGAGGAAATCTTATTAAGACTCTCCGCTACACTGATACTTTGCACAGAAAGTCATTTAATAAAAACTGTGCTGAGTCCAGCTGCATTTTGGTATCATTTGCTCACAGGTTGGAGGGCCTTCGGCTGAGTCCCGACAGCGCAGTCCGGCGCACGTGAGCGACGAGCCCCGTCGTTAGCTCCTTATTCAGTTCTATTTAAAATGGTGGATCCTAAAACTGAGAGGTTACTGGTAGAAGGTGGGTTGAAGTGGCAGCTTCTTAATCGAGCGTCCTTTTCTCCCTCGAGTTCCGGCCTGGTATCCGCAGGTCTCAAGTTTTCGCCCGCTCGTTTTCACACCTGAGCCTCCATCTGTAATCACGGCAGTCGCTGCGTGCGCACCTCCCCAGATGGTGCGTTTAAAATTGCAGGACAGCACCAAACCCTTGTGCAGTGCATAACCACCAACCTCTCCCAATAAACCAGCTCATTAAGTGTTTTCAAGACAGGAAGAAAGCTGAGCTCCTCACTCCTAACACTCAGATATCTATGCTCAAATCACCACAAAGGTCATTTAAAATGAGAATGAAATACATAGACCTACATCTGTTATAACTTTCTTGTTTTTCACTACAGCACTTTTGATAATTAGATGTTAAAGATGATAATAAAAATAACAACCACAACATCCCATACATTTCTACATAGATATTAAAAGTTATATAAAAAAATCTTATTTGCAAACTCAATCATATTCTTGTACAATAGGTACTCCAATAGCTTATCATGTACAATTTGTTTTACTGCAGCATTTTAAAATTATTAATTACGAAAGACCTGAGATGTGAAAGATTTGACGTTAACTGGTAAGATTTTTTTTCTTTCTTTCTTCATTTTTTTTTTCCTTTTTGGCAATTGGGTAAACTTCAGTTTAAGTTTAAGTGGAGGACTTCCCATTCCACCACAAGCACAGCCTCAGTCAGTGACACCACAATACAATACCAAATTGACAGTCATTTCCCCTGAGTCCGTGCAAAGGCACATGTCTTGCAGCATGCCTGTTGGTTGATTCAGCATGCTGTGGAAGTGGGGGGGGGTGTAATCGCTGTGAGGTGAGCCTGCAGGCGATCCGTTGACTCTGATCACAGAGACTCAGGCCTTGCCATTGGTAAGGGAAAGACAGAAGGAGAGACCAGAGGGAGGAATGACAACGGGACAAGAACAAGAAAGGATGCTCACCCTCCGTAAGCTGGAATGTGGGGAGGCGGAGCAGCTGCCCTGAATGTGTTGTACACAGTCCGTCCTCGACCTCGTAGGTGGGCTCCTCTGTATGCTGCTGCTGCACTGGCTGCTGGATAGGGAAAACCTGGTACTGGAGACAGAGAACAGAAGATGATGTCTCAATGTCCTTGAAAAGAATGTACAATTTCTGCTCATGGTTGGTTATCTAAGCAGTGATCTAGTGATGTAGCACAAAGAGATTTACACATGTAGTTTATATTTGCATTTGAATCCTGGAGGGAATGTTTCAAGTATTACCCCATTTCCAGTTGTTGAAAAAATGTGAGAAGAAAGAATACAGAGAGAGAGAGAGAGAGAGAGAGAGAGAGAGGCAATAGAGTGGAGCTATTGCAGTGGTATTGCTATTAACTTATCATTAATCTTAATGGAGGACGACTGACACAAAGCTTAATTTGAGAGCTGGGGTGAGTGAAGGTTGAGAAGGAGATCGAGGTGCCATTTCCAACCCTAGTTATACATCTCTTCAAAAATGAGATCTAATAAAATGCTAATAGAAACAGTGAATCATTCATTGACCTGATGAAAAATGGAAGGTTTGAGCCAAAGGATAAGAGTTTCTCAAAGAGCGACAAGGAGATGAGTGATGCTGGTAATTGTTCCTATTCATCTTTTGTCACCTTGATTTCAGGACTGTTTAAAGTCACACTGGTGACTCTTTTTATTACTACTCCACTGAGATCAACTGAGGACTCACTAAATAGTCAAAAAGGGACTGTATACATATACCACTTATACACCAATGTATTGTGTTGGTAAAGATATAGAAATTACATGTGTGGGTTCATGCCAGAGCTGGGGAGCAGCTACAAGTCATGTCTAAAGTTTGTACAAATATCAAGTCAAGTCTTAAGTCTATTGGGGCAACTCCAAGTCAAGTCATAAGGCTTCATAAGCAAATTGCAAATTAAAATGCAAGTCTGAATGCTAAACATTGGAACATTCACATGTTCACACAAACACTTACATGCAGAAAATGTAATTGTTGCTGCAAGAGGTCCCTATCAAAACAAATCTATGTTGGGAGGTTGGGACGGAGCCAGGCAGGCAGCAAGGTAGCTGAGCCACTGTTTACCTTCTTAGTTTCTCAGAGTCTGTCAGCACCTGAGAAGATAGTCAGCTGCAGAGCCAGACTCTCTGGAGGAATAAATACCTGAATCACATGAATTTTGTTCTGATTTTGAGCCATTTACCGATGCGAGGAGAGCTCAGAGATTTATTTTTATGTGCTGTTATGTTGAGTGCCAACTGGAGCTGGAGGGGAAATGTACTTTACTTGAGGGCAACATGTAGAAGTATCCTTGAGCAAGATACTGAACCACAAATTGCTCCTGATGAGCAGGTTGGCACCTTACATGGCAGCCTCTGTATACTGCACGTGTATGAACGTGTTGGTAAATGGGTGAATGTGATGACTTTGAGTGGTTAGTAGCGCTATAGAAATGCAAGTCCATTTACCATTTACTTTATGAACATAATGTTACAGAGATAAACAAGTAGTAGCTCAGTCCGTAGGGATTTGGCTTGGGGACCAGGGGGTTGCCAGCTCAAAACCCTCTCGGACCGGGAGTGTGGACTAGTAGCTGGAGAGGTGCCAGTTCACCTCCTGAGCAGTGCCGAGGTGCCCTTGAGCAAGGCACAAAATCCATGTGCACATCCTTTCCCTTATTGGGAATCCCAATTGCTCTAACACCTCCTAATATTAGTGTCAAAGAAATGACAGGGTGAAAAGACTGAATTTCTCTGTAAAGGGATTAATAAAGTACACCCTTTTCTTCCTTCTTGACGCTAGAGAGCATTGATTTTGACCCATCTCCTTAGTTTCTTCTGTGACCAATAGTACCCTAACTTTGATCAGAAAATTATAAACTAGAAAAAAACTACCAATATTAGTATTGATAATGGACCATGGTTACAACATTCAACTCCAAAATGTACAGAAAAAAACATTTAGTAGTGTAACAATAATTTCAGGGATTGATTGCTAGATTGGTATAAATCTAAAGAAGAAGAGCATTTTCAAGGGGAAGGGTTCATAAAAGTCAGCAAACAAAATCTCGCTATGCTCTTTTTTATTTAATTTTACTTTTTTTAGAAAAGAATTTAGACAGTTGACAAATAAAATTTGCTGTGGTAATTTAATGAATCTTCAGCACTGCCTTGTGATTATTAATCGGCTTTGCTACAAAAATATCTGAACTAATTAACCACTAGAAGCAGTCCTGGCAATCATAGCATGATATAATAGCAGAAGTCACTAATAGAGAAGAAGCCTGAAAAGCTTGTACCCTCCTTGCACATTCGCGCGCACACACACACACAGACAAACACACACACATATGCCCCAATAGCATACTGGATACTTGAAAGGTGAAACAAAGGTAAATCAATACAAAGCAATTTTGTAATTAAAGGAACGTGGGGGTGAATTAGGCAAACGACTGTCTGGAGAAATTGAAAATATTGATTTTAATCTAAAAAATATATTTCATACATTTTAATGTCCTTGTAGAAATGGACAATTAGATTTCCCTCTCTCTTGTCCTTTGCTTTCCTTCACTCCTCCTCTCTTCTGCTACCCTCTTTTATCTGTCTCTGTTCCTCTTACCACAAAATCCAAGTATTTTTCACCTTAATGGCCATGGTTAATGACAGCGTGGGGGGTTGGGTGGTGGTTAAGATTCTGGGGAGGTGAAAGGTAGGATAGCCTAGACTGAAGATGGTTTGAAGGTGGCTGCAAGGTTTGAAGAATGTGCTTGTTTTGTAGCAGAGATAACAGTCGGTTGTTGCATTTGTGCGACTCAGCATACTTCTCAGGCTAAAAACAGACTTTGCCCGGTTGCATGTTGCTCCGAAGGAAAAAGGAAACCGAGAGGGGATGAAGGTTGAAATGAGTGGGGTGGGGTGCTGAGGAGAGGGAGAAAATAAAGATGACGAGGAAACTGAAGAACAAAATGGATGAGGAGGAGGAAGATGGACACAAATGAGATGGTGACACATGGAGAAGGGCTTGTCCTCCTACCTGCATAGAATTCTGGGCTGTAGACAGCACTGACCACTGGATTTAGCTTCCAGCCTAAAACAAGACAGACAAAGACAAAGAGACGGAACAAGAAAGGTGTTTTATTGTAATTAGTTTATGTCCGGTATGTTCTGACTCAACTTTCATCTCCCTGGGAATGTTATTAGATATTTAGAACACACTAAGGTCACATGAACTTTTAATAAACAGACTGAGCGTTTGTTCGTCCTTGACATGTCAGTTACCAAGACATTTTATTTTGTCTATTCTACAAATTCAATTTTTTATGCAGCTAACTTTCAAACATCAAGTACCATATACCATTTGACTCAGGGGAACCTAAAGTTTACTCTGGCTCATTTAAAAATCCCAATTGTATTTATTTAGTCTAAGAATAAATAAATTTACCAAAATTTTTGAAAGAAACACTGGTCAAAACGTGGTATTTTTTTATATACTGTATATATATTTTTTTATATATATTATGTATATATATAAATTTTCTAAATTATCATTATTTTAGAAGATGTACTTGGAGGTTTTAGACTTCAATATAGGTTACTCCAGTGTTTTACCACTATCACATTTCCATAAAGTTGGCGGACAGATTTAAAATTGAATTAGCAGAGGATGACACTGGTCAGACCACACGCCGGTACCCCCATCGCTGAGAGCAAACAAAGCCCACTCACCGAAGTCGCGACTCTTCTCTGTTTTGGCACCTTAGTGGTGGAACGAACTCCCAACCAATGTCAGGACAGCAGAGTCACTCTCCATCTTCCGCAAAAGACTCAAGACTCAGCTGTTCAGACTTCACCTCGACCCCGCATAGCATGACTCCCTCCCAACCCTCAAATGTCATAGTAATCAATTTGATTGACCATATTCACACAGTGGCTATTTTCCTGACATCATACTCAGGGTGGGAAGCTCGAATGTCACACTGCTGTTTTCCAGGCATGTTATATAAATGTAGGGAATCCTACAAATTATAATCATTTTACTGCTTCCTGTTTGATCAGCAATTGACACTGGACAGTGAGAATTAGGATGGGCATGAGGCAACATTTCAAGGTAAAGCAACATATTTGATAACCAATTAGCTACCTCCTTGCTAACTGCTAACAGAGTATCCTGGCAGTGTTTTGCAGGAATAAGCAGTGATCCTGGAAAGAGACATTGGCCGAATAGCAGCATGTTGCCCCAAACCTGTATGTACCCGAATTAATGGTGCCCTCACAGATGTGCAAGTTACCCAAACCATGGGCAGTGGTGGTTCTAGCTTGTGGAGCTGAGCAATACAAAAAATGAATGAAATAAATGCAAACAAATTTAAGGCAGCCGGTACGGGTCGGCACCGGTGGCGATCCACCGAGATGAGATAAGCCCAGAGGCGGCTGCTACAGAGCCGATTACTGTGGGCGACTGTCCGCTCGTCTTTTTTTTGTTTGTTTGGGGTTTTTTTTGCAGGCGCTCATTCCACCCCTCCACAAATGCTGCCCTGGGCGGCTGCCCCTTTGCCCATATGATGAATCGCCACTGAGCATGGGCGCTAACCCACATACCATCACAGATGCTGGTTTTTGAACTTTTCTCTGGTAACAATCAGCTCTTTAGCCTGGAGGACACAACATCCATGATTTCCCAAACCAATTTGAAATGTGGACTCTGCCCTGCTCAAACCACAGCATACTTTTTCTACTTTGCATCAGTCCATCTCAGATGAGCTCAGGCCCACAGAAGTTGGCACATTTGTCAATCTTGTTGACATATAGCTTTCGCTTTGCATTGTAGATATATGTTTTCTTTTAGATGTAATTTTACCTGTTAACCTCCCAATTTCATAGTGATACAGATTAATTGAGAGTGTCTCAGTGCCTTGAAGGATATGTGTCGTGGTACCAACCCAACCCAGAGGTGAGTGTGCACAAATGACCCAGAGTGCCACTCATTCCTGCGCTTGCTCAAGCCCTCTGCTCAATTTGGTGCTGAAAGTGGATGAAATGGACTTTTGATTGCTTTTGGACATTGTATTGTACTGTGAGCTATGAATCTAAGACTAATATAAAGTCATGTATTTCCACATCCTTGTATTTATTTTATGAATTTGTGCTCAGAGATTAAAGCAAAAAAAAAATAATCTGACTAAAATTTATTTTTTAAACAATCGCTTCACGTCATGGCCGCATACCACCTCAGCCATGCATTAACTTTTGATATTTCGAAGTCATCCATGTTCCCATACTAGTTCAAAGCTTTTTGTTAATGGGCTATAAATGACAAAACATCTGCGCAAGTTTTCAGTGCAAGCATTTATTTCCAGAACAATGCTTTCAAATTTTATTAAGCAACTATGGCATTATTATTTTTGCCAACACACAGGCTACTGTTGCCTAAGTGACTAAATGAAAAGTAGATCGCTTTGCATTGGTTAAATGGGATAGGCTACCTCACAAATTCTAACAAGACAGACTCAGAAACACGAATAGAATTTTTTGCTCTCTTAACTTAATTTACCTCGGCAAAGAGAGAGAGAGAAGAAAAGATCAAGTGTACCAAATGGCTATTTGGACCAGTCCTCTCGATTGGATAAGTCAACTTTGTAAATATAATTCAAAACATCAGCAAGTTGTCTTTCTTTGGTTCTTTCTTGTATGCCTTTATTATTATTATTATTATTATTATTATTATTATTTATTATTATTATTATTATTATTATTATTGGGCTATTAGTATTATTACAGGCTGCATGAGATGCCCGTGCACCGTAGCCAATGCCTTAAGTGTCTGGGTCTCAGGACTCCGCCAAACCCTTTTGCTGATCTTGTCTTCATTTGAGACTGAATTTGCGTTCTAATCAGTTTAAATTAATTTACTTTAACCAACTAGCCTTTGAGACTGATGAGGCATTGAACGCAGCAGGGGAATAATTTTCTGCTTATTGAGTTTTGCGTAGTTTAAAAAGCGTCGGGAAATTGCATTGCGCCTGCAGCCGCCAAATGTTTTGGCGAACTGCTCAAACCTTTCTGCAGAAAGGTTCTTTTTTTTCCATGAAGAATCATTTTCTAAATCATGATGGCTTAACGAAAAGAGAGTATTTTGAGACGTCTGTCTGTTGATTTGGGTCTATCTGTCTGTCTGCCAACGTTGATTGATAAACCTGCCTTCATGTCTGATGCGAACATTGGCCTATGGTCCAACAATTGAATCAGGACTGTTTAAGGATTTTTATATAGCCTAATGACTATTTCATCAGAAGGCCTATTCTTTGGATTTTTATTATAACCTAATGACCAAGCTATTTCATCAGTAAGCCCATTGTTTTTTTATGGAAACTTTCATATGAGTGAGTCGGGCTATGGCGCTGATTACCATTCAGTCATTCTCATGGACTAGCCTATTGTTTATTTATTTATTTTTTACACAATGCTTTTTCTGGTCCACGTTTAAACAAAGTTTGTTTTTTTTGCCACGACTCAACTTAATCCATAACACACATGGTCAGATACAAGCACACCAACGCTTTGTTTTGTTTTTTAATGCCGCAACAACTTAGGTTATCCTTTTAAACACGGCCAAGCCAGTCCCCCAGTGCCTGCGCTCGGCCTGGGAGAAGTCCTGATTTATTAAAATTATTTTTTGGAGTAGGGTGGCAAGCTCCAGGATCGGTCGCCCAGGCCTCCCAGGTGCCGAGTCCGGCCATGAGCGCCTATTGTCGGCCTAGTCAAGGGTCTGGTCGGTCCCCCCTGGTTTATTGAAGATCATCCTCAGTTTCTCATTCCAGTTTGGGTAGCCACAGTTTTTAAGTGCTCCCCCACAGTCCAAGAAGGGGAGACTCTGACATTTTCCTCATTTGTGTTAGTATCACTAAGCAGATCAGTGACTGCTGAGTCACTGATCTGCTTAGTGATCACCTATCACCGATCACCTATGAGACACTAGCCGCATTCACACTGCCCTTTGCCAATTCTCTGCATCCTCCTCTGTGTGAAAGTTTCAGATGCGGCAAGGGGTGAAATTTTGCTACGGCTCTGATGCGCCTCTGGAGGTAGTATCAGAAGTTGTATCAGAGGCGCATCAGAGGCGAACCGTAGGGGAGAGTGGGGTAATTTGTGCCAAGGGGCAAGTAGTGCCACCCCTGTTATCTAGAAAACCATATTAGAAGTTGGTCATGTGACAACATATTTTTGAAGAGGCATCCATTTCACTCATCCTGTAAAGAAGGGAGACACATGGCTAGAGAGGTAAGCACATTTAAGTTCAAAAAACAATTTTTTGCCCTCCAAAGTAAAATTTCTATGATCAAGGTTTTTTGATTGCTGTGTTTGAACAATTATAGACAATTTTGAAAACCGTTCACACATGTTTTAGTGCTTTAGTAAGCTACACCATGAGTCTATACAGTTAACATGATGCTAGCTAAAAACAGCTGGGGGATGCATTTTTTTCGAAATGGTGGGCTTGGGGTAATTTGTGCCAAAGGGCCTGGGGTAAGTTGTGCCAGTGTCACAACTTATGATTATTTACTATATATTACTTTATTGTGTTTTATTGTTATTATACATTATATTCTTACATTTGATCACTAAATCTATGTGACATTCTTAATTTTAGACCAAAATCCATTATGCAACGCAAATACAAACGGAAGACAGACTCCTCTTGAGGAGTTAGAAAGAGCAGTGAAAGTGGTGCAACAGGGGAAGACCATACATACGCCACAAAACTTGGTGGTACAGCCAGAAGAGAGCAGAAGTTCATATTTCCCTGCAGCATTGACAAGTAGGATGTCAAGTTGTAGGCCTAGTAGGCTGGATCTGTCAAGAGGATGAGTCAATTAGGTGTTCATGTGAAGGTATAGGCCTTGTTATAGAAAAGTGGCCTTTGAAGTTGTTAAAACTTTAAATAAACGTTAAATAAGTAATTTTGTATTGAATTTGTCTTGCTTTTATATAGCATTATCGTTTGTGAGATTAAAATGATCTGTTTTACTTCAATTATCAATGGCACAATTTACCCCAGTGTATTCTCTCTAATGGCACAACTTTTTTTTATAAAGCTGTATTTCTCAAACAGTTAATTTAAGATCCAAAGTGATTGTTCCCAGGGATGCACAACATCCTAAAATATATTTACATATTTTAGTTGGATGCATTACTGTAATCCCCTTGCTTTAAGGCACTTTAAGTAAAAATTGGCACTACTTACCCCACTCTCCCCTACCTGTGTGTCGATCTGATAGTGTTCACAGTGTGATAACTAAACAGATCCTTCACTCAACAAAATATAGACCCATGTGTCCCAACGTTACATGACCAAACAACAGTAACGTAGTGACTGGTGGTGTCTTATATGCAGGGGCGGGCTGGCCATAAGGAGGTTCGGGAGTATTCCCGAACGGCCGGTCTGTTCCGGGCCGAACCGGCCGGTGGTCGGAACATTTTTTCACCCCATAAAACGTGCGCAGGTGGCTCAGAGTTGAACATCAGACTGGGTCAATCTAATATTTTGCATATTAAGGGAGGATACGATGGGCCCCTCCCAACTTGAGCTGATCCTGGTTTCTATTGAACTGTGATTGGCTCAGCCGCTCAGTCAGTCATTAAACCGTTACTTTCCTGTTTAAATAAAGATATAAAAGAAAGAGGAGCGGGATAAATTCAAATTAGCAAACATTATAAAAAGAGAGACGCCGGAGAAAGAGATGGGTGGAGCAGAAAAATTAAGGGCAAAAAAGAAAAAAAGGTTAATACAGGATGCAGCCAAACGCGCCAAAGTAACCGAGCTTTTCCGTGGTGGAGGGGCGAAGGTCAGCGCGGCTACAGTCAGCCAGGCCAGCTACCACACGGGACCCAGTGGTATGTCGGGCTGCGTCGGGACGGGTTGTAATTTTCAGGCCCGTTGAGAACTCTAGTTTGTGTTTTTGGATGTGTTCAGGGCACACAGAACTGGTCTTTTTGCCGATCTGATTGGCCGATATTTTGCATTAATTTTGTGCAATTTGTGAGATCGGCCATAATGTCTTAATTCACCGATCTGATCAGTGACGTCATTGTCGTGTTGAAAACATAAATGCCACAAAGATATAAAACACACATTTAAACCAATGAGACGTGTTTGTTTTGCTTTTAACAAACACACGAAGCAAAACAAACACGTCTCATCAGTTTAAATGTGTGTTTTATGTCTTTGTGGCATTTATGTTTTGAGCCCTGTCACTATGTGATGGACAATAAAGTTTTTTGATCAGATCGTGATTGGTTATGGGTTTATTTAAACTCAGTAATCGGTGATCGGCCCCAGAAATCCTGATCGTGTAAAGCCTACACAGAACGTTAAAGGTAGCCTATCAGCAGTGTTACACCATACGTGCATAAATCATTAATCTGCTTTATCAATTAAAAATAAAATCCATACTGGCTCACCAGAAAAAAGCACACATTTCCTTATTGCAAAAGAGAACATATTTCAGGAGAGAGTCTGTGTTCAAAGTTAAAAAGATAATATTTGAATATATAGGCTATACATCCTGTTTCCTGTTCTGTTTCTACATTGATATATAGCTATTTTTACCAGCTCAAGAAAAACACATTAAAGTGAGTAATTAATTTGTGTGTGTGTGTGTGTGTGTGTGTCGTTTTGTTATGTTGATTGTTATATTGTATGTGTGTTCTAACACTGTGAATTCTTTGCAAAAGTGCCATAACGTTTTTCATTGTTGCTATTATTATTATTAGTAACTCACAAGGCCAGTGTGAGCTGCTTGGTTCTGTGTGAATAAACAACGGCGGAGAAGAGACTCTGTGTGAAAAGGGCTACTGAGGCGAGATCCTACCAGTAGCTACAGTACACAAATGGACCCAAACTGGACCTTTTTTCAAAACCTCTTAAAGATCCAGAGCAGACAGAGAGGAAAAAGAAAGAAAGACGTAACAACGTCATCATTCCTTATGTCGGGGTAACATCTGAGAAACTCAGGAGGATCTTTAATAAACATCATATCCCAGTTCATTTCAAACCTACCAACATGCTGAGGCAGAAACTTATCCATCCTAAGGACAAAACACCCAGGCATAAGCAGAGTAATATTATTTATACTGTTCAATGCAGCCAGGACTGCACAGATTTGTACAGTGGGGAGACAAAGAAACCTCTTCATAAATGAATGGCACAACACAGGTCAAAGACTCTGCTGTCCACTTACATCTAAGGAGAAAAATCATTCCTTTGAGGACAACAATGTATACATCTTGGCGCTGAGGATTATATTATATTATATTATATTATATTACATTATATTATATTATATTATATGTAAAATCGAGATTGTCTGAAAACTATTTTTATACTTACACCATAATCAAAAAAAGCCTCAACTACACAAAGATGAATCTGGCTGTATCAGTGATGATTTCCATGTGTCCAGTTGAAGGGGTTGAATACTTATGCAACATGTATCTTGCAGTTTAGATTCGTAATAAAGATCACTTAGTTTCAAACTGTTGGTTATTTTCCTGTTGATCAGTGTCAAAAAAGGCAGATTAAACCTGTGTTGACTTAAAGATAGACATTCAATGAAAGATGAAAATTTACAAGATTAATCTTTTTTTCATATGCACTCAGCCTTACCATTTGCATATGGGTTGACAGTCTTCTTATTTGTCATTACTCGAGCTGTTGCATTGTTGACCTACAGCAGATAAAGAGGGGTCCATGAGTTATGACACTTAGATGTTCATATTAAGTCCTACACTTGTAAAGAGTAAACTTGCATGCATAGTTTCCTGATGTAATAGACAAAGGAAGCAGTACACTGTGTCATGGCAAACACCCATGTCATTTGTGTGTTTTCAAAATTGCATTCAGAAACACAAATTTTTTTTACCATTTGCATATTTTCTTTCAGATTTTATGACGTTTCCAGCATGCTCTCCCCAATAATAGTGACAGCTCAATAACATACAGACAAAAGAAACGGGACAACAGATGCACTTGGCAAAATTATGTTCTGTAAATGTATAGATGCATGCGGCGGGGAGGAGGAGGGGGAGAGAAAAAAAAGTAATTGTTGAGGGAAGAGGAGAAGAGAATATGTTGGGAGCATTATGCAACATCAAGTCAACTTTAAAATGTGAGAAGAACTGTTGTGACTAAAGCAACACAAAGCATTCACACTCAGACAACAGCCTCTTAAATTCATTGCAAGAATATTTAATAGGATTAAGAAACAACCAAAGAAATTAGATGTACTCAAATGAACCAACCAAGTCAATCAATCAACCAATCAAATCATTCCATATCCAAAAAACAGCTAACAGGGTAAATTAAAATAAGGGTGCATTGTCTTGTAAAATTAAATAAATTAAGAAATGGGTTTCCAACAGTCTCAGATAGATGTGCAAACGAATTCATATCTCAGTCAGTATCGCTCGCACACGCAGTTTTCAGGAGAACACATGTTCAGGTGAATGGACACGCACGCCGACACGCAAGAAAAATGTATGTCCATATACAGCATCAACTCAACCACAATTCAAAAAGAAATGTCACGTGAGTTTTAGCGTTGCAAACGTTCCAAAGAGAGAGGAAGAGAGAGAGGAAATGCTGGCAGAATGGCTTACTCGCCCACACTTACCATTCCCAAATCTTTTGGCCCCGCCCACGTGTTTGTGTACTGTTACCGTTGTAACTGTGTTGGATGGGGCCCTAAACAAGCTACTGTTGGAAGGATGGTGGGGGAGGAGGGGATGAGAGAGGAATAAGCAGCATCTTACTCAGGAGGCCAAGAAAACTTCGCAATCATTACACTGCACAAACTCTCTCTTTCAGCTCTCTCTATACAAGCAGTTAGCTAGTTTCTTAAAGCATAACTCTGACCATTTTGTCCAAAGAAGGTGTCTTCATCCGTCATACTGACTGATCTGGACCAAAAACACCTCAGTTGCCTCACAACAGAGATAATCACATATTGGCTCAGTTCCCAGATAAAGTCCTAAAAAAACTGTGAACACTTTGAAGGTATGTTTTTTCAAGATGTAGTTTTTATTGATCTGCAAGAATGTGCAAAAAGTCTTAAATCTTAAATCACATACAGTAGCCAGGGAATAAATCCCAGCACTAAAATAGTTTGTAATGTTCCTTTAAAACTGAAACCATGTTACAGTTTGTGTAAATGTAGTTCCCTCAACACGAGGAATATCAGACTATCTTTTTTGTTTGGTAATTGTGAGCCCTGCTGCTATTGGTCAGTGAGTAGAGACGTGAGGTCTCCTCACCATAGCGATTAGTCTGCAGCTAAGTTCGGGGACTTCTTCCTGCATCATGGGCTGCAGGTACAGAGACTACAGAGAGACTGGTGGTTCAGCGTGGGTGAGTGAGCATGGCATCGGACACAGTGTCGCCAAAGTTTCACAAAAACTCACAACTGTGGATGCACAAACAGGCCTGCAATGGGGGGTTTGTTATTTTCTTTGCCGGCTGCTGTATTATTATTTTTATGTGGGCCCACATTACATTTGAAACGTAATATTATGTGTTCCAGATATTCAGGGTTGAGTATTACTGGTTTCTATTTTCCTTTTTGAACGAGGTTTACAAATTTACATGAAGGATTGAGAGATTCTGTGCAATTTACAGTGTGATAACATTGCCTTGGTGAATTTTTATAGGGCACTTGCCTGGTTTTTGTTTTTTTACTTATTTCTGAAATTAAAGGTCAACTATTTGATTTTTCTGAATTACTTTAACTCGGGTTATTAATACTCTAAAAGAAAGAGAGTAACATTTGGGTTTACTAATTAGCCTTTTTTGATCATTACATAAATATTTTGATTGTGTGAATAAAGAATTCATTCATTTTAATTCATGATTCCCTTTGTGTCAAGTTAATAAATAGTGGTTAAAAATTAATAAATAGTGTTTGAAGGGTTAACAAGTTATTTAAAAGCAGAGGTGCAAAGAGTAAAACACTAACATCCGGTGTCATTTTCAGTTCATGGTATCTGAGGAGTTCATCAGTTAAGCTGGGTTATATATATATATATATATACTTCGCTGTCATCCTGTCTGTCCAACCAACTCTTTGTCATGCTTCTGCCCAAAAAACAGAAGGCAGCTCTGGTAGTCTACTGGCGATGATTGTGTGCAGTGATTTTGAGCAACAAACTTTAATTCACAATGTCTTTTTGGCCTTCCACTATTGTGTTGCTGTAGTTACTATCTCTGGCAACTTATATATAAAAACATCGCCAAATTTAATGAGGAAAAATCACTGCGACGGTCAGCTCTCCCAACCAAGACTTCAGTGAACTTCCCCCCGGAAAACAGCATCCACAGCCAGACAGGGTCAACTATTTACTGATTATGTGATGTCATTTAGAGCAAAAAAACATATCTATGTCATTTTCCAGAATGCATGGTGTATCAGGATGTCATTCACAGCACATTATAATAGCATCCATATGATTATAAACATTTGATGGATTCAGTTTTAGACTTACTGGTGGAAAGTGGATAGAAACATATATAAAAAAAACCCCCACAGATATCAACGTTATGATGTGTGCCTCTTTTGGTTATGCAACACCGACATGCTGTATAAAATGACACACTGGAGCACTGCATGCTTAGTATGTATAGTTCATAGTGGACAAACAAAGGTGGCTTAAAGGCAAGTCTTCGTTGTGGCGATATTGCAGAATCTCTGTGTGACAAGGGCCTATGTCTCTACCTACCCCTTTAGTGTCAGTTTTCATACGTAAAGGGCTCTGCAGTCAAGTTAACAATAAGTTATATGCAATGTCTGGTTAGACTAGACACAGCTTACTGACAAACCACATGATTAGGTTTAGGAAAATATCATACTTTGGGTTAAAATAACTAAACTAAGTCTAGTAATGTTTGTTATGTAACTCACTGGCATATTGTTTGGTAAGTTACTTAATATTAGAGTTGAGCCGGATACTCGGCTGAAATGAGTATCCGGTACGGATAAAGCTCTTTTGCCGAGTACGAGTATTTATACGAGTAATACGAGTCAATATCTGTGCTATTGAATAAAAATCCTCATTGGGTAGCTGGCTGTGTCTGCGTTCTGTGATAGGCTAGTCACAGCGCCCCTCACACACACACACACACACACACACACACACACACACACACACACACACTCTGTCTCTCCCGCTCTCTGCCGGTCGTCGGAGTTTTTTAAATTTTTTGTTTAAATCGTCGACTGGCTCTAATCACACACACACATACACACACACACACACACATGCTGTCTCTCCCGCTCTCTGCCGGTCGACGGAGTTTTTAAAATTTTTTTTTGTTTAAGCCGTCAGCTGGCTTTAGCCATTGTTTTAATTCATGCACTGAGTGTCTGACACTTTCTTGCTGTTTTTCATAAAAAATAAAACTAATAGTGGAATAAATAATATTACAAATTAAGCTACACACACACACCTAGTGTGGAAATAAAAAAAATAAAAAAGAACCAAAAAAAAAAAAAAATGATACTGATCATAAAAAATAAGTTAAAATTGCATTTTATTTCATAATTGCAACTGTATGTGTTGTATTCATTGTTGCAAAACTTGTTCTGTAAATAGTTAGTTTGCTATCGTGATCAAAACCATTGATCTGAAGCTCAATGCTGATGCTGTCCTGTAAATAGTTTTCTAATCAGCAATAAATATAACAATTTCTGATCAACCCATATCAATTGCACGCTTAAAATAACATACCAGTTAAAGCCACGCCCATTTCAACACAACCTCCCAAAAGCCCCAACCACCCCTGATTCTGACTTGTCTTGCTCTAGATTATACTGCAATAAACGAGCACCTCAAGAAGTGGTGCTAGAGGGGTACCTACAGTGTCAAATGTCAAAGCCTATGGCTGCCAACCAGGCTACTGTATTTGATGTTATAGGAGTTTGCACAGGCTGGAGATGATCCAGCTACAACACCTGAAGGGGTCAGTCTGTTTACCAGAGAAATTAGAGCTCACAGTGAGCTCCACCTCTGGCTAGTTTCATCTTGAAAAAACAATAGACACAAGCCAATCAGAATCAGAGTAGGGCGGGTGTTGCAAAAAAAAAGCAGTAGGAGCCATGATAACATGGCACACTACTTACCACATCGCCTTGAATTTTCAATCTTTGAGCTAGCCAAAATAAGTCAAGAGAGCATCATTTCTTTGAGCCATCTAAGATTCGCTAAGTTCAAACTTCATTCATCCAGAGGGACTTTTTTGCTAATATAATGGTTCTAAGCCTGCCATCTTGCAATGGGAATTTAAGGGGATCCCTTGCACTGACAGTTTAGCTAACATGGTCCCAATTTTTTCTCTGCTATGATGTGTTCAGCATCTGAATAAGCAGAGCTGTCAAAAAAAGATGGGAATCACAGGTCAGTGTGAGTGTTCAGACCAACCTCAGCCCTGCAGGAAATTATGCAGACTCCTTTGTCATTTGGATGAGGCCAGTCTGAAATCACATCAGTGGTGCCAGTGCGAAGGGCTGTAGAAAAACCTCAGTGTTGCCTAGCAAAAAAGTTGAACTTGGCTCACATTTTCAGGGCTATAATGTAATATCAACCTCAAAGGTGCTGCTTTGGTCAATCAAATACAAGGAAATGCAGATTCCATGTAAATAACTCTGTAATAAGAACACTGTTTGTATCGTCTACTCTATGATTGGAGAGATGAAAGACAAAACAATTGCCGCCGTTATAATTTCCAGAGTTATAAAATCCTGTGTTGAGAATTATAAATCATTGTGCAGTGTTTTAGGGGCTCTGAAAAACCTTTGACTTTGATCTGTTATTCAGACTGGCCTCCCTAACTTACATTTAATTTCTTTTTCTTTTTTTCTTTTTTTTACCTTTTTTCACTGGCCATTACAATTGCATTGTTATCTCTTCTGTGGGTCTTTTTACAGCTTGCTTAAACATGTTTTTATGATCCCCACACAGATCATATTAATGCCATGTGGAAATGGGTTTTAGAAGCACAACCCTGTAAACTGCACTGTGCTTGATGCGTATGCTGTCTGCTTCCACCAACAATAGACTCAGGGTTTATTATCAGTGGAGCAGAGCAGAGAGCTTCTGGGATGCTGTGAAACATGCCATGGCACAGCTGGTTGACCCAAAGCATTGTCCAGAACAGCCACTATTAGCTCTGGTGACCATGGAACCAGGAGGTTAGCCATTGCATAGCTACTCAGGGGAGAAGACTGGAAAAGTACACACTTGGGAGAAGTAAGCCTTGGGAGAAGTAAGATGTGGTTAACATTGTGAAACAGTCTATTTTATCCTGTTTTTGTGGCCTAAACCTAACCAAGTATTTTTGGTGGCTGAACCTGAACTGTGACAGAAAACACAGTGACTGAAAATAGGGGAAAAAGGGAAAATAATAAGTGAACAGTATATAAATACGTTCCAAAATGGATACAAACTTCAATCTTCTGGGTGTGAGTCATATACTTAACCCATTCAGCCACAAGTGCTTTCTCCAGAAGCTGGAGCAGACTGTTGGAAGTATAAAGATGGTACTGGAACAGGATATATTGTGATGATACAGCAATATTAGATAGACCTTTTGTACATTTATAGAGGAAATTGCAGCTGTCTTTGTGAGAATGTAACAGGAGTGTGGGTTGATTCGGAGGTCTTATTGTAGAGAGCTGTGAAATAGTGATGTTGGTGTTGCCATAGGAGGGAAGGAAAGGAAAGCTGGAACTGAAAACACAAGACTTTGGAATAAATCTTGGAATACAGTGTGTCCCTTGCACTGTGTTCCTGCTGCAAAATATGGTTGGAGCTGAAATCTGTACTTTTGAAGTGTCAAGCTTAAGGGAGAGCCGAGTTTAGCCCAGTTTAGCTTTTGGCTCTTCAGTGGCTCTAGATATACTGAGTGCAAAGTGTCAGAGGTGGGCTGTGAGAAAGAATCCTGCTGATGTGAGTTATTTGGCTCATAGTAGTAAATTGTGGCTCAGCTGAACTGGATAGGTCTATTGCCGGCATCCCCCCAAAACGACATACATCTCCTTTCCCACAACAACATGAATGTTGCAGCGTGCCAGTGACAGGCATATCGGATCTTGTTGAATTGTCATAGATTGGTTATGTTTAGGCACGAAAACTACCTGGTTATGTTGAGGTAACATTGTGGTTTGGGCAGTACTGTACAGTGCGAGCATTTTACTTGCATATGCGCCTAAAAATAGATTGTGCGAGTAGAGAAAATAAAAAGGGCGCACGGGTGCGAGTAGGATTTCAACCCTTTCATTCGCTTTTTGCTCCTAAAATAAATCCATACAAAGTGGATCAAACTAGAGTACAGTTTTCGCGCATCTGTATACAAATCAAATCACAGAACTCTCATGATGACACACAATGACATCGCCCAGCTCGTTGCGGCGACTTTACATTGAATGTCAATACAAGTCACGCCACTTGTGCCGAGCCGAGCGGCTCGGTAGTCCACACCAGGCGGCGCGACATGGCGATTCACCGCCCACGGAAGTTTAAATTTTTCAACTTTTGTGGTGGATTCGCGTGGTGACGATGGCTGGCATGGAGGACAGATTGATTG
The DNA here is from genome assembly GCA_039737535.1 of Lagodon rhomboides. NCBI lineage: Eukaryota > Metazoa > Chordata > Actinopteri > Spariformes > Sparidae > Lagodon > Lagodon rhomboides. The sequence goes on along the minus strand of CM077802.1, from coordinate 26,296,887 downwards.
TCGCTGTTTGCACTCGACCAAACCTGTGTGTGTCTGTGTGTGTGTCTGCCTCCGCAGCAGATACGCAACCTCCCAATTTTTGCCGGACGCCGGAGCACAACACTGCAATTCGGCACAGAGCAGATCCAGTAACAAAATAAAACATCCGGTTAATTTTCAAAATAATTAGACTATAATAAATACTTTTCTGTGATAACTTGCCCATTTTGAGTTACTTGCCCTAACTTCATGAGTCACCATAATGGTCCTTCAAAAAGCCTCAGAATGCCCCATTTTTGCCTCAAATTTTCAAAAGCTCCACGCCACCCTCAAGGTGTTCTAGCTAATATTTTAAGATATCTTAAAAGAGCAGGTACTATAAAAGGAAGAGAACATGCCAGAACTGTATACGTTTTAAAAGTCTGATGTTTAAAGCATGATAATTGAAGTATTGTGTAAGATTATGAGAAAAATGTGTTCAAAAGCTGGCTTTCCTTAACAAGAGTGAACAGATTAGGCACTATCATCAACATAATAGTGTTCACAACACAGCCGAGGGCTCAAGTGTCTATTTTAAATTGGGAGGGAGGGAGACCTGCACCATCTTAAAATGGACTATTTGCAAATCATTTAGGATGAGGGTGATGTTCTCTGATAAGAAATAAAACAAATAAACCTATTCAAAAGTCATGATGTTGTTGTTTTTGCTCCTTAAGACTCTGAAAATGGCCAGGTTTAAATAATGGAATTTAAAAAATTTCCGGGAGAGCATGCCCCAAACCCGCCTAGAAGTTCTGACTCATGACCTCAGTATTTTTTGGGCCCTGCGTATGGCCCTGCTTATGATGGCACTGTGTTTATATGTTTGAGTGCACATGTGTGTAACTGTGTACATGATTTGAGTGTTAATAATAAAACTGTGTCATTTAAAAAATGTCATAGTGCTCCTAAATTTTTTCATTTAGGAGCACCTGTGCTCCTAGTGAAAAAGCTAAGCGCACAGCCCTGGGTTTGGGTTAAAATTGCTACGTTCCCTGCGATGGGTGGATGGATTTATTGATTGAGGGCACTCGCTGTGGGGTCAGGGTATCATAGCCTTTGTCGGGGTAAAATTACAGAAATACATGTTTTTTACATCTGTAGGTACGATAGGTACCTGGTGCAGGGGATTAGCAATGGAAGAATGCTCCTTAAATCCCCAACCTCTGACTATGGGACAGTGCTAATTCCGCCCAACCCAGGCTTACAAAGTGCAGCCCATTTATCAAATTCCACATGGTTAAAATTTCAGTGTGGATTGTGTAGACTCTACAATATGGTCCATTGTTGAAATAAGGATGATATGAACTCATGGTGTTTGGTGGAAAAACCTGTTTACACCAGTCCTGATTTAAGGTATTAAAATCATAATATTGATATTAGGTAAAAAATTGACAGCGTTATGCTTCAAGGCTGGCTAGCAGGCTACCTGTTGTGTCTCTGCGTGGACACAAGACATAGAAATATCACTAAAGTACTGTAATTTTACTGAATCATGTGAGCTGTTAACCTTGCATTTCACTCTCCAGGTGTCATCAAAAAGTCAAAAAGCCATCAAAAAGTACTTCCTCTCGGGGCGCCGTTTAGCTCACTTGGTAGAGCGGGCGTCCCATGTACAGAGGCTAAGTCCTCGCTGCAGCGGACCCGGGTTCGACTCCCGGCCTGGGACCCTTTGCTGCATGTCACTCCCCCTTTCTCTCCTCCCATTTCCTGTCATATCTTCAGCTTGTCCTATCAATAAAGCCATATAAAGGCCAAAAAAATACTTAAAAAAAAAAAGTACTTCCTCTGTCCATGGATAAGCAAGATTAAAGAATGTTGGGGGAAAGCTCCTTTCTTTATTAAACATATAAGAACATCTCTTCTTTTGAAAATTCATGGCCAAACTCCAAAGCACACAGGAGAATGTGAAAAGTGAGTTTCACTTTTAAACCTTTGGTCAGGTAAATGTCCTTGACAGTACAAAATCAAGTAAAACAAGCAAAAGGAACAAAAAAGAAAACAAACAAAAAAAAAAACAAGCAAACTCACTCACATACAATAAATAAAGTTATAAAGTATGTATACGGTATGTCAACATTTTTGTGTCTGGATTAATAACACTGCACAAGGAAAGGGAAGTGATGAGACTGGGATGACTTGACAATTTGATGCCATGAGACAGATGGCAAGGTGGGATGTGATGGCAGATTGTCAAATGCTCACACGCACAAACACACACACACACACACACATACGAACACAAAGAGGAAAAGGGGAGCAGGGAGAAGGAACAAGTCAAGAGAAATATTTAAGAACATGCACCTCTATTTTACGGCCTTCTACCACGGTGCCATGTAATTTCTCTCTGGCCCTGTCAGCATCCACGCTATACTCGAACGTTACGAACCCAAAACCCTACATGCAGGACGGAAAGAGGCAAGAACAACATTCACATTATTATTATTTTTTTTTTTTTACATATCATACCCAACATTGCAACAACTTGCTTTCATAGGAGCCCAGCACATAAAAACATTTTCAGCTCCATGTTATGTCAATTATATTATATATAACGTATTCTATATTAACCAGTATCCAAAATATTTCACAGGCCTAGAAAGAAAAGCAAATTCATTGATACTGTTGCTATGAACCCTGCGCATGAGTCATAAAGGATAACTCCACCGATTTTACACATTAAAGTGTGTTTACAGGTCTTGGGGAGTACTACTGCAGATGTGAAGTATAAAGCCTTTACTGCAGAGTACCCTCATTGCAAGGTGGCAGGGCAAACAGATTCCTCTGATTAAGTCATATTATGCCACGTTCAGACCAAACGCAAATAAAATATTTGCATCACATCGCATGAGTTTGATCACTTTGTGTTTTTAATCACGTCTACTCGCACAAGTAACACAAATAAAAATAGCCGCAAACCACATCCGTATGAGCCCAAAACAACAAGATTTCTCTGTCATCTGACTGCAATTAATGGATCAGAAGGATGCCAATATAACAACAAGCAAACAACTTTTAAAATGCTTGTTCCCTGGATGGAGTTTGGATCAATAAGAGCTATGCTGTGCTGTGCTGAGATGTATTTCCAAAACTTACCATGTAGCCTGACCTTCTTGCTCACTTCCTTCCATGGCAGCTCCTTTTTTGTCCTGTCCTGGTACGAGTAGATGTGTTATTGTACAGCTCTGGGTGTCCGCATCAAGCGAGAAATCACATTGCGTCATTTGGACCGCCTAAAGCGATTAGATGCAAGTTTGCTACCAATTGCATCTTGTCATTGAGTTTGTATGTAATTTAGTCGCGCTGATAATTTGCATTGCGTTTGGTCTGAACACAGCCTTAGAGTCAAATAAATCTTAACATAGCACAAAAAGTAAGTACATTTGTGTTTGGTAGATTATTTCTTTGTTGTAACAATTCTTCTTGGCAATAAATTTCATACTGTTGGAAAGCCTGTCTATTTTTCTTTTAAATGGTGCCACATTTGTAAGGAACATGCATTGTGGGATTAGCAGAGCTTGGTATGTTGGTTGCGCCCATGAAAAATTTGCTAAATCTTCTCTGCCAGTGCCAAACAGCTTATTCTGCTGTTGCTATTGAGTCTTGTTTTGAGCTTCTGGTACCTCGAGGTGCTGACAATCAGGTCATCATTGGAGGCAATCTCAATGCAGAGAGTTATCGAGATGAGATTCTGCAACCAGTGGCAATCCCATATCTCCACAGTCTGGGACCGAACTCTAGATGACAATGCTCGCCCCCACAGAGCAGGGTTTCTCCTCCAGCATTTGGGAATGGATGGAACGGCCTACCAGCAGTCCTAACCTCAACCCCACTGAACACTTGTGGGGGAGTGTTGTGGGATCAGCTTGGGCCAGTTAGTGCCAGAGTGACCAACACAGCCACACTTGGCTGATGCTGTGACCAGGCTGGTGACCAGTATGAGGAGGAGGTGCCAGGCTGTTGTGGCTGTGTATGGTTCTTCCACACGCTACTGAGGCTCCTGTTTGTTAAATTAATAAATTGTTAAATTGCCAATATGTCTTGTTTCTTCATACTTCAATAATCCAATCTACCAAACAACACGAAACAAGAGTTAAGAGCAGAATAAGCTGTTTGGCAGAGAAGATTTGGCAAATTTTTCATGGGCGCAACCCACATACTCAGCTCTGCTGCTCATCCCTTCCATACAAATGTGGCACAATTTAAAAGGTAATAAACAGGCTTTCCAACGGTATAAGATTTATTGCCAAGAAGCATTGTTACAACAAAGAAATAATCTACCAAACACAAATGTCCTTACTTTTTGTGCTTAGTTTATTAAAGAATAGTATAATATTACATTATTAATAAATTACTTTTTTACAACAAGACATCAGCAATAAGTAAAAAAAAATTAAGTAACTACAGGGAGCAAAGGCTATCAACTAAGAGCACAAAAACTGCAAATAATCTTTTCTAAAAATAGCAAAAGGACTTGCGGACTTTAAAAGTAACCTCTCTGATAAAGTAGTCTAGTTCAGTATAAAAGGATTGTAACATCCGCCAATGTAATAATGTCCACAAACGTAATAAACCACAAACGTAATAAAAATTTGCAGCATTTAATGTAATAAACCCACAAATGTAATACATTTTCCACAAATGTAATAGCCGATGCGTACTACAAATGTAACACGTGATTTCCCACAAATGTAATAACTATTATGTTTGCAGGGATTTATTACGTTTGTGGGGAAATGAAAATCTTTATTACAATAACTTCCCACAAATGTAATAATACAATGAATAATTGTCTACTCATACTATTGGTCATGGGTGCAAAATCCAGCTGCTGACTCTCCGCTCCATTGTCACACAACGGATTCCCCCCCCCCCCTTAATTGTTTTGTGGCATGTAACGCCCGCTAATGTAATAATGTCCACAAACATAATAAACCACGAACGTAATAAAAATCTGCAACTTTTAATGTAACAATCCCACAAACATAATACATTTTCCACAAACGTAATAGCCGCTGCGTACTACAAACGTAACACGCGATTTCCCACAAATGTAATAACTATTAAGTTTGCAGGGATTTATTACGTTTGTGGGGAAGTAAACATCTTTATTACAATACCTTCCCACAAATGTAATAATGCAATGAATAATTGCCTTTGTTTATTTGTTTGCCTATACACCTACTAATACTGACCGTGGGTGCAAAATCCAGCTGCTGCCTCTCTGCACCAATCACACAACGGACCCCCCCCCACCCCCACCCCCACCCCACACGCAAGCAAACAAGCAGCTTTGTCATTCCTTTTAAGTTGAACAGATTTATTTCTTTGCATAAGCAAAATGATTCTTGTTAATGAGGATCATCGCTCTCTCTCTCACTGCTGTCCGCGGTGCTGAACCAAAGAAGCCCTGACCCACGCATCACTACCTGCCAAGTCTATTGATTTTCCCCCTCCGCTCAAAAATGTGTTTCAAACTTTTGGAATGCCATATATTTGTATATTTCTTGATTCTGGATTCTTTTAATGAGGGAAAAGGATATTAACAAGATAATTTAACTTTTTTGTGTAAAAAACAATATCAGTCACATTATTATTCAAAGAAAGGTATTGGCTACACCTTGAAGCATGTGTCACAGGTTTCTTTATTCTCTGGGTAAGCAAGCAGGCAGAGTCAAAAATTCAATTAGGCAGTTTATTGGGGGAGGGGGCAAGGTGGAGTTCAGTCAGCGCCTCCTTTGCAGCTCCTGTTCCTTCTCAGCTGTGTCTGCTTCTCCCAGGCCCAGCGTCCTGCTCTGCTTACCCCTTTATGTCTGTGTTGGAAGTCATTCATAATTGCAGGTGTGCTGAGTTACTGCATTATTATACTGAGTTATTATTATTTAGCTACATATAAACACAACAATATAACACACACACACACACACAGCAAGTATAACCGTACTGTGCTTTGGCAATATTGTTGTTGTGACATTCATATACTAATAAAACAAATTTGAATTGAATCAATAAACCCTTAGATTCTTGCCTATTTAGACTAAGTGTTGTGTTTACAAATGAGCAATTAATCCAGATTTCTTAAAGTTTTTATTGCAAAACCAAGTGCAACTCACTGTAACTATTTATAGCACCACAAACAAACCCAACTGAGATTGTATAGAAAAAACTTTCTAAATAGGGTTGATAAAAACCAAAACAATGCACAGTACAAGAGGCCAGTAACAACTGGATATTCTTTATCCTTGCTAAACACTATGTCTGTACCATGTAAATAAAAGACCCCTGCATATCGTAAGCCAAGGATTGCAAATGATTAATGAATAACTAAATGACTTTAACAGAACATTTATTGGACAAAATAAGAGTATAAATTCTGTAACACTTCCAATAGCACTTTACTTCCAAAAAAAGTCTTTCACTTTGTAGCGCCCAAAAGTGAGGTGTGCCAGAGTCATCCAAGCTCTCATCCGCCTTTTATTCTTGGAGAAAAGTTCTTTAATATGTTGTGCTAAACCGCTGTTCCGACCAGCTGCTTTGTATACTTTCATAACACTAATATCTGTGTCAGGATTTTGAGCTAAATCAAGATGTTCAGACAGCAGAGGCCTGATATAGATCGAGGGAAGATGTCTTCCAATTAATTCTCTAAACTGTGGAGACATTGAATGTGCCAATCATGGACGTGTCCAAATCCAGGGCGATCATGGACATAATTTCTTCTGAAGGAGATAGGATTACTTCTTCAGGAATGCCAAGAGTATGATCAGAAAGGCCTGCATCTGCTTCATCACCATGGTCTTCATTGCCTTGAGAAAGTTTAGCCACTGTGGTATCAGACCTTTGAGCCTCACTGGGATTGGAGAGATTGGCTTCATGAGGATTGGAGAGTGTGGCTTAATCAGGATCGAAGAGTTCAGCTCCATGAGGATTTGAGAGTTCAGTCTCATCAGGATCGGGGAGTTTGGCCTCAGGATCGAGGAGTTCGGCCTCATCAAGATTGGAGAGTTCAGCCTCATCAGGATTAGGGAATATCCTTAGTCCTTCTTCCTCCTGAATTGAGTCAATGTACTGACTAACTGGTCCCTACTACTAACATAGTGCTCTCCATGACCTTCTGCAATGTGGTCTAGAATTAGAAGCTGCAAATTGTCATTGTAAATGTTGAAAGGTGCTATGACAGATGTTGCACCTGGACCAAGAGTTGAAATTATTAGCACCTGCACATTAAACATTTCAGAGGCTCTTTGCAGTGTGATATGGTCTCCATGTGTGCCTTGCTGACCCATGCTCTGTAGATAAGTATCCCAGTTACCCTCCACAAAATGAGCAAGTGGGGTTCCATGTGTTGTTTGAGGATTTGACTGCAAATCCATGACAATTTCTCGCCTAAAGGATGTAGATGACCAAAATATCCCAAAGTTCATCAGCTGGTCAGCAAGTGCTGCAAACTGCCAATCACCTTTGGGCTGTGGATCTAGTTCTACTGAGAAATTGGTTGAGCTAAATGACTCTAACTGGTCCTCATGTGTATAAGGGATCCAGAATTTTCTTTGGTTTGACTTCTGTCGCCTGTGTTCCTCACCTCTAGTGACACTGCTGATGTCTTTGACTGAAAACCACTTGAGGCTACAAGCTGTTTTCCCAAGAGATGTAAATACAACCTTGTACTTTAACAGTCTCAGATTCCTCTTTACAATGACTCCATTCAGAACAGCATGTTTCTTTGTCATTCTATGGGTCTTGCACCTAATTCTTACCAAAACTTCATCATTGACATTATAGATAGATGGAGGATTTGCAGTACATGCTTTGTGAATAATTTTTTCATTACAATTCTTAGTTGCATTTTTTGCTCTTCTTCTCACTCTCTTTCTCTTTTTTTCAAACAAATCCCTTTGTTTTCTTGAAGGAAGCAGTGTGTCTGCATTAGCTGTATAGTCCTCTACAATGTCAGGTGATGGATGTGTGCTTTGAGCCAGCAGTATGTTGTTGCTTTTATGGTCATAATATACATGGAATGGTGTCATCCAACTCAGCTACTGTTTGGGATCTTCATTAAGGACTTGAGCATATTTGGGTAAATGATTGACCCAGTTCACCCCTCGTCTTACTATGTTTAATAGATTATACAGTATCTTTTTCCTCAATGCTCTGCATTCTCTCAACTTTTCCCTGGCTTGAGGGTGATAAGGTGAGCTTTGGATGACTTTCACCTTCATACTTTCCATAAGTCTTTTCACAGCACCTTTGAACTCACATACCTGGTCATGTTGTAAAACTTTTGGTGGTCCATGTTCCATGTAAATATCTTCCAAATGCCGAGCTATTTCATGACTGCTTTTCCCCTTTAATGGCTTCAGCCACACATATCAACTGAACACATCCTGTACTGTGAGGACATATTTGTAGGTCACTCTCCCATGTGTAACTTTCCAACCTGTCATGTCAAGTAGGTCGATTTGGTGTCTTGCCTGAACCTGTTTAGCTGTAATTGGCTTCAAAGGTGCTCTGTTTGGAAATTTTGCTCTCAGCAACTGGCACTGTCTGGATGAATCCAATGCTTCATGAACAGCTTTCTCACTCAACCCAGAGTACTTTACTCTCAGTCTGATGTTTACTTTTCGGGCACTAGAACCTTTAGTGACATCAAAGCCTATTTTGGCAAGTTCCGGGATATCAGACTTCTTTACCAGTAACTTCCCGTTGCACAAAATGGACTCTCTGTCATCACTTAAGGAATACTGGTGCCTGTTTCTCCATACTCTGCCACTGATGTCTATGGGTGGAAAGTTGGTTTCGACTTTGTTAGTAACTAACTTACTAATGAAGTCGAAACCAACTTTCCACCATCCCCAACGACCATACTAACGACTGTCGTTGGCAATAATGGAGCACATACGACCCATAGACATCAGTGGCCTTGTGACCGCCTCCTAAGAGGTTAAATAATTGGACCTCCACACCAGCTAGTTGGACTAGTCCCAGCCTAGTCAAGCGAGCAGGAACTGATGAAGCCTCTTGGATGAGAGGTGAAACATCTTCAAGACAAAAACCAAATCCAGTTGCATTCGATTCAATTTCCTTGAGATAACTATGACCTGGATGAATGAGAATATTCACAGGCTTGTTCAGAATTAATACAATCTCAGCTTTACTATATAGGCCCTAATCAACATTCAAATGATAAGCTGTAGTTTAGAAATTACTTTAGTAACGTTAGGTTGGAGGGTTTTCCTCCATACACCTGCCATATACCTGACAGGGCTAAAATCCTTTTACCTCATTAAAAGAATCCAGAATCAAGAAATATGCAAATATATGGCATTCCAAAAGTTTGAAACACATTTTCGAGCGGAGAGGGAAAATCAATAGACTTGAGTGATGCGTGGGTCAGGGCTTCTTTGGTTCAGCACCGTGGACAGCAGTGAGAGAGATGATCCTCATTAACAAGAAGCATTTTGCTTATGCAAAGAAATAAATCTGTTTAACTTAGATATTGAGATGCCACAAAACAATTTTGTGAACTGAAAAGGAATGACAAAGCTGCTTGCTTGCTTGAGTGCTTGCGTGCGTGCGTGCACGTGAGGGGGGGGTCCGTTGTGTGATTGGAGTGGAGAGGCAGCAGCTGGATTTTGCACCCACGGTCAGTATTAGTAGGTGTATAGGCAAACAAACAAACAAAGACCATTATTCATTGCATTATTACATTTGTGGGAAGGTATTGTAATAAAGATGTTTACTTCCCCACAAACGTAATAAATCCCTGCAAACTTAATAGTTATTACATTTGTGGGAAATCGCGTGTTAAGTTTGTAGTACGCAGCGGCTATTATGTTTGTGGAAAATGTATTACGTTTCTGGGATTGTTACATTAAAAGTTGCAGATTTTTATTACATTCGTGATTTATTACGTTTGTGGACATTATTACATTGGCGGGCGTTACATGGCATATAAATTCCAGAATCAAGAAACACGCAAATATATGGCATCCCAAAAGCTTGTTCCTACACTTAAAACTCAAACATTCAAGTATAGGAACAATATAAAAAACACATTTTTGAGTGGAGGGGGAAAATCAATAGACTTGGCAGGTAGTGATGCGTGGGTCAGGGCTTCTTTGGTTCAGCACCGCAGACAGCAGTGAGAGAGAAGCCCCTTTTACACAGGAGAAGACGCATTAATGCTGCAGTGGCAGTTTGCCAATTCTCCGCCGATGGTGATTCACACAGAGGAAGCATCTCCGCCTTACCGCTGTGGCTCCTAAAGAGGCGTGACAGTTAGGGTTGCAAAATTCCGGGAATTTTCAAAGATGGAAACTTCCCATGGGAATTAATGGGAATTTAAGGGAATAAACCGGAATTTGTGGGAATAAACGGGAATAAACTGTGAATTTTCAAAATTGAAGGTTGGCTCTTCATAGGGAACTTAAATATAGTTGGGGGAAGTATATTTTAGCATAATCTTGACTAAAACAAACGGATGCCATCCAGGTACACTTGAATATCCATGCCATTCCTCAATCACATGCACATAGCACACTGCTTACTGCATGACTATTGAGACCACGCCCCCTACAGGCACTGTGCATGCCTCCATCACATGTACAGATGATTTCTAGAAGACTGGACCACACTTTTGAGCCCAAAGCACAAGACTATTGAAGGCACACATTTGAGCCTGTGGACTACACAAAATTAAGTAAGTTTTGATGATATCATGGGAAAATGTATTTATTAAATATTTAACCCTCTGCGATCGACGGACGCGCCGGCGCGTCCAAATCACGTGACCGCTTTAAGACGACGGAGCAGTGAGATGCAGCCTCACTGATTCTCAGTTTCAACTTCAAACTATATACCAATTTTTAAATTGTGTTGATAGACCGAGTAAAACCGGACTTGTGATAAATAATGTGCGCGCCGCTTTTTCGCAAATATTGTCGTCACATTTGGTGTGTGTTTGGTGCATGAAGAAACGGTAAAAACTGACTTTTCTCATTAACGTGTCCTCAAACAGGAAGTGCTTGCAAGCAAAAAAACACGTGATACCCCCTTTCCTATTGGTGGAAAAAGCCACCACATCAACCAATCACAAAATTATATGGCAAATCACGTGATTTGGTTGCTGGGGAACAGGGGGAAGTTGTGGGGAATATTTCCAAAATTCCCCAGCTTAATTTCCCTTGGAAATTGACCAGAAACTTACCGGAAATTTACTGGAAATGTTCCGCCCCTTTGCAACCCTAGTGACGGTACACGTAGGTGTGTTTTCAAGGTGTTTCCCAGGTGTCCTCCTGTCAATCTAAACCCACTGATAGTTTAGAATCATATGGATGCTGTTATAATGTGTTGTGATTGAGATCCTGACCCACCAAAGATCCTGGAAAGTGACAAAGATAAGTTTTTTAAACTGGACCCTGTCTGACTCCCTCACTCGTGGGGATGGAGGCTGTTTTCCAGGGGAAAGCTCACTGAAGTCTCGGCCCGGAGGGCTGACGGTCGCAGTGATTTATTTTCATCACAAACACTCGGTGAGTTAGTAGCCCCATTCACACTGCCGTTTGCATGCAGGGATTCTGCGCCAATTATCCGCCTCCTCCTCTGTGTGAAAGTTTCAGATGTGGGGAGGGGTGAAATTTCGCTCCAGCACTGATCCTCCTCTGGAGGTAGTATCAGGGCCGCATTATTGGCGAACCGAACCAGTGTGGACGGATAAGCCAGCTGCTCCTATGGAGGGCGTGTCGATCGGAGAGTCTGATAACTACACAGGTCCGTCACTCAACTTAATAAAGAGAAATGTCCCACAAAGCAACATTACAGGACCAAACAAAATTAATGTAGTAACTGTTACTGTCTTTGGCAACTTATATGAGGAAAAAAATACAGCAGCTGTAGGCTACGTGGAGAAGCATCTGTCGTCCCGCCTTTCCTACCGACTCTTCGTCACATTTCTGCCCGAAAAACAGCATCTGTCTCCGGCAAAAGAAGGAGGCCAAGAATTGGCTCTCTAAAGTCGCATCTAAACGCCAGTGTGAATGGAGATGATCCTGATTAACAAGAAGCATTTTGCTTATGCAAAGAAATAAATCTGTTTAAAGTAGATATTTATATGCCACAAAACAATTAAAAAGGGGGGGGGGGGGATCCGTTGTGTGACAGTGGAGCGGAGAGTCAGCAGCTGGATTTTGCACCCACAGTCAGTACTATTAGTAGACAATTATTCATTGTATTATTACATTTGTGGGAAGTTATTGTAATAAAGATTTCCCCACAAACGTAATAAATCCCTGCAAACATAATAGTTATTGCATTTGTGGGAAATCACGTGTTACGTTTGTAGTAGGCAGCGGCTATTACGTTTGTGAAAAATGTATTACATTTGTGGGTTTATTACATTAAATGCTGCAGATTTTTATTACGTTTGTGGTTTATTACGTTTGTGGACATTATTACATTGGCAGGCGTTACAGGGATGTTGATTATTGTTGTTTATCAGTGAGTATATCATTGACTGCACATATCTTGGTGTGCTGTAGCTCAAGCAAGAGTCAGATATTAGGTCTTTCTTAATCAACATTCTTTCTGCACTTGAAGTCTTGTGAAAGCCATCAGTCCCACTTTAAAAATCTAAATTTGGCTATGTATGGACATCCAAATACACGTGTTTGACAACTTTTGCTGAGAAATTGTAGGTTTATCCCCAAATTTAAATGAGATTTATTTATTTAAACTTATGGTAGAAGAAAATAAAAAAAGATCTAGATTTCAATATGTGGTCTATTTAAAGCTACTACAAGGAACTTGTTTTTTTTTCTACTTTTTGTTAATTTGGGCAGGTCATCAGACAAGAGATAAAACAAGACATTTGTTTTAGTGCCCTATCACCCAACTACAGAGCAGCTCTCCTCTGTGACTCTATCAATTCATACTCAGCAGTCCACCAAAATAAATTGTTTTATTATTTATCCAATAACCCTTTGTCACTCTCAATGCATCGAATACAGCAGCCTGGTCAGTAGCCCAACGCTTCTAAGTTTGATGCTGTAGTTACCCCTCCAACGTCACTTCTAGGAGCATCCCTCATGTAAAGAGCTAGTCAATTCCAAGTCTTGGGTGGTTAGATGGGTCATACAGTGTTTTTTTCCTTCCAGAGACTGGGATTTGCATCCTGTTTGTGACCAAGAGTCAACAGTGATTTATTTTTAAGTTATGCAATTTAAGTAAGTTAACGTACATAAATGACGTAACTTGTGTCACTTACGTTATGAGAATGAAAGTAGTTATCTTAATCCAAAATATGATCTTTTACTAAACCTAAAGTAGTTTCTGTGTAATATGTCATAATATGTCAACTGTTTCTCAGAAGGATATATTTTGAAAGTCTAACTGGATATTGCATATAACGCATCATTTTTAATTTGATTGCGGAGCCTTTGACAAGCAAAACGGACACTAGAGGGGAAGGGGGCATTATAGTTGGAAGTTCAAGGCCATTGACCAAGCTGCCATAGTTGGGAGTGAGAATGTGTTGTATCCAACATGGATAATGCGAAAACCGACCAGATGACAGGCATAAGAAAGAAAGAAAAACTTGAATAACTATTCAGAAATAGCCAATTTTCTCGCTGATAGTCTTGTTTGCGCATGTAGGTCATATAGGGGCATCTGTATTGAATTGAGGCTGTTTAATAATTGTTTAAATGTTCCTTGTAGTGTGTTTTAAAAAATGTGTCAACTCCAACACTACATTATCTAAGCAACTTGTCTGTTGAATTATGGTGTATAATATTAACTTTCCTTTTACATCACATAACAATCACATACATCACATAACAACTTATGCTGATAGTGTAAGCCTAGTTGAGCTGTTGATGTCAGCAAGAATGCTCCTCAGAATTTCCAACTTTCTCAAAATTGTATTAAGAAAGGTCTAATGTATTTAATAAAATACATAAATTAAATAAATAAATCATCAAGTCAATCAATTAAGTTAGACTATAAAGGCACACTCCATCCTGTGCCTCCCATTTTAACAAAAGTAACATAAATACGGTATATAATATACGAATAATATAAATCACATCTCTTTGTGTCTAGTACACAGATTAAAGCCAAAGAAGCAGAACATGGTTGAAAGTAAACTTGTGTGCTGATTGATTCTTCTGGACCAGAAGATTTTGAAACACTTAATACAAGAGTAAAATATAAGTAATTCAAAAATTGCACTCAACACATATGTACCTTAGAACCGCGCTCGTTGAAGATGATTTCCACATCTAAGATTTTGCCAAATTGCTGCAAAGAACAAAAAAAAATGAATGGTTGATTTTCAAATCGCTTCACAAATCATCAACTTGGGTTATCTCAGATTTCAGAAATTTCACGTACAGCATATATTGTTGTACCTACCCCGAACATTTGCCTGAGGTCTGGGTCTCTAAACCTGAAGGGGATGTTGGAGACATGAAGTCTCTTGGGCTGGGCCTTGCTGTCTGTGCTTTCAGGTACTGTCTGCGTTGGTGGCTGACTATCTGTCTGGGCGGCATCATCTGTCTGCTGGAAAACACAGAATCAAGGACACGAAGAAAATATGTACAAAGGTTCTTCCAGCAACTATGAATACAATTTTAATAATTGTGTGACATTCTGTGACATATCTATAATGTTTGCTTGACAACAAAAGCATACGTGCATTGTCTGTATATCTGATATTATTTGAAATATGTGTGGTACCACACACAATTCTTTTGTATTTATTGTATTGCTGGGCTGGGGATTTGTCAAAATTCATACCCCCTGTCTGCTCTCCCTCCATGCAGGTGCCTAAACCATTCAGCAGGAGTCAATGCTGCAGTAACAAGGATAAGAAGTGGCCAGTTCATGCGTGAGTTATTTCCTTTTAATATTTCCTTTTACTCTTAAACAAGTGAACAATCATGCCAATTTTTTTTTTTGCCCAAAATGTAATTTTGAAGGAGTTACGTAGAAAATCACTGCAGTGGACACCATGCATCAATGGTATCAAAGGGCATATTCTGCCTATTGGACCTCTACTTACATTTTTAAAAAAGGGACAATATTTAGATTAAATCTGAAGATGATCAAACTTTGAGGATCATGTTCTTTGATTGCTCCAGTGCTTTCAACTCCATACAGCCTGCACTTCTGGGGGACAAGCTGGAGTTCACGGGGGTGGACCAAAACCTCACACCCTGGATCCTCGACTACCTCACCAACTGGCCACAACATGTTGGGACTTGTGACTATGTGTCGAACACAGTTGTCTGCAATACGGGGGCCCCACAGGGAACAGTCCTGGACCCTTTCCTGTTCACCCTGTACACTGCAGACTTCTCCCAGCAATCACCCCACCGCCATCTACAAAGGTTCTCTGACGACTCTGCTATTGTTGGCCTCATCAGGGACAGGGACAACAGAGCCTACAGAGAACTTATTAAGGACTTTGTGGACTGGTGCTAGCGGAACCGACTCCAGCTCATTGCCATGAAGACCAAAGCTGGTGGTGGATTTCCGCAGGCACGGACAACCCTGCACACATCCAGGGAACAGATATTGAGATGGTGACATCTACAAGTACCTGGGAGTTCACCTGAACAATAAACTGGACTGGACTGATCACACTGCAGCAACCTATAATGAAGGTCAGAGCAGCCTCCATCTGCTGAGGAAGCTCAGGTCTTTTGGAGTGCAGGGGACACCTGGTAGGAAGAGACTTGATTAACTTATCACAAAGGCCAGCTCCATCCTGGGATACCCTCTTGACCCAGTGCAGGTGGTGAGAGAGAGCAGGATGATGGATAAGCTGTCAGTGCTGCTGGTGAAGGTGTCCCACCCCTTGCAGGACTGCTTTAGTCAGCAGTGCTGGTTGTAGAGACCTCAACTGTGCACTGTGCACTGTTCAATCTACCCAAATTCGCCCACGTGACCCCCCTCCTCCGTGACCTCCAGTGGCTTCCTGTTGCGGCCCGCATCCGATCAAGATAATGGTGCTGACCTTCAAAGCCTTTTTTTTTTCAAACCTTCAACTGAACTGCACCCATCTACGTCCAAACACTGGTCAGAACACATGCCACAGCGCCAGCACTTCGCTCTACATCAGCTGGTCGGCTGGTACCGCCATCGCTGAGAGCAAACAAAGCTTGCTCAGCGAAGTCGCGACCCTTCTCTGTTCTGGCACCTCAGTGGTGGAACACACTCCAGACCAATGTCAGGACAGCAGAATCACTTGCCATCTTCCACAAAAGACTCAAGACTCAGTACTTTCAAGTTTTCAGGTGGTTGTTCGAACAAGCTGTTACATGCAAATCCATACAAAACTAGCCTACACAGGGCGCTCATATATAATATAGATAAAGTTAACAGATGATTCTTGTGTCTATCTGTTAAAGTCAAGCAGAAATTGAAAATGCCTTTTAATCATTTTAGATCTCATCCAGTCATATTGTGCACCTATTTAACTATATTTGGTAAAGTAAATAACAATAATCCCTTTCTTTGGATTTCTATATCAAAATTCAATCATGTCTGCTTCCTGAAAACCAAATGACACGTGTGCTCACATAAGCTTAAACCAACCAGTTTCAACCAATAATATCATGCCATCCACCCATCAAGCAATCTTCAACTTAAAGCAATGAGTGAGTGGCACCGAGCTGAAACTCTATGTCAAAAGGATATGTTTCTGGGGGATGGGCTTCACAGATTACTTTACAAAAAACAAACATTTACAATTTGATCGAGTGATACAGGTGAAACTGCATCATATTTGATGGAGACATTGTTTTCTGGTTTTCCCTCTAATATCCCCTAGCTGCTCTGTCTGAACCTGCAGTGATCTATCGAGTTTCCCGAAGAACAAGTTGCTTAAGTAACCACCAAGAGTCTTAACATACAGGGCAAATTCAACTGCGGCCAGTTTGATGACTGGAAATCCAGTACAGAGCTGGTTTAAGGAGTTTAGCTATTAGACAGTTAGCACTTGCTCATTTAGTCAAGCACCTAACATTAGCGGTCCTAGTAGCCGACCAACAATAGATCCTGGGTTACCGGGAGCCAAACCCTGCAAGACAACCACCTTGCCAGCTGTCTCAGATGCTGACCTAGGTCCCACTTGGGCAGTGTTTGTCCAGCCCTCTCATTACTTGATTGTCTGTGTTCACTGGGAGCTCCCAGTGACCCAGCGAGACAGTCTGCTACTTTGACATGTAGTTGCATGGCGCAGGGTGTAATTCCCATTCTGCACTTAACTATTGCCTACAGTGAATGCCAATCAATATCCCTGACAAGTCCCTGCCTATCTAACAGTTTGTACAGGAACACCTAATATGAGGAGGCAAATAACACTTCATCTTTGGTTTCAACAGAACCTGAACCGCTTTATGTGTGTACTGCACCTTGACTCACACATTTAACTTTGGCACCTGAGCAGGGAAACTACTCATACTCACACTTTGTCATGTAGTGGATTGATCTATGACACGCTGTGACAAGACAGGGCTGCATACTTACATGTAACTCATTCTGAGTTGCAATTTGAATGTACTCTTTAAATTGAGAAGATTGCATGTTTAAGTAAAGATGTGTTTTTGAAGGTCCTCTTTAAAGGGACACTGGAATTATTTCTCCCATCTAGTGGTTAAATTTTATTTTGCATTTAAATGAATGCTGCTCTCTAGCGCCTCGCGTTTCCAAATGTGCGTTGCAACCTGTTGGAACTACGGCAGGCGGGATGTGTCAAGATTCAAGAAGCTATGACAACAACATGAGACAAAAAGGAAACTGGAACGATTTAACCTTCCTCTAGTGTTAGCGTCGGCACCGACCCGTTTTTAGGTTTTAAATGCATAAAAGTACTACATAAATTTGTTTATTGCATCAAGACTTTTTGACTTTGTCAGGAACTTCGATTTAAACAAAATAAAATCAAAAAAATTCATTTTACTTAATTATAAAATGCTCTGGTGAAAATTATGACCTTTGTGGTGTTAGGGTCGGTTTCGACCCGGTTATAATAAAAGATTATAAAACAATAATAAGTGCCAAAACTGAAATCATAAACACACTATCAGCCAACAGCCCACAGCCAGCTCTTCTTCCAACCACTTCAGCTTCAGTTAGGGGCTTCTCTCATTGGCTGTTTGACAAAACAAACAAAGACGGACATGTCCAGGCATGTAAGGCCAATTCAGTTTTGAGTTGGTGACTTGCAGAGTACACATCTCCAGTTTACAGCATGCAACAATGAGAAGAAGATTTAATGTAAGCCAAGCTCTGGATCATATCTTTGCTGAAAATGAGGCAGAGGACACACAGCAGCATAGCGATACAGATGAGCAGGTTTCTGAAGAGGAAGATGATGTGGAGTATCAACCGGAAGACACAGACACATCTGATCAGTCTGATGAGGAGGTCACTGGTGCTGAAGCTGCTCCCGCTCCTGCTGAAACATTCAAATCCAAAAGTGGCAACATCTGTTGGAGCTCAGTACCTCCTGACGTACATGGCACGGCAGCTGCTGCAAATGCCATCAAAATGACCCCTGGGATCACAAGGTTTGCTGTGACGAGAGTAAGTAACATCAAAACAAGTTTTGATCTGTTTATGCCATTGTCACTAAAAAAAGTCATCATTGCTATGACAAACTTTGAAGGAAATAAAGTCCACGGCAACATGTGGAATGACATTGATGAGGAATACCTGGATGCCTACATTGGTGTTCTTCTCCTTGCTAGAGTGTACAGATCCAGCAATGAGGCCACTGATAGTCTCTGGGATGCGTCGACAGGCAGGAATATTTTCCGGGCAAAAATGTCACTTCAGACCTTTCGAATGATATCAAGAGTCCTCAGATTTGACAACAGAGACACCAGAGCAAAATCTGACAAGCTTGCTCCCATCAGGGATGTCTGGGAGAGATGGGTGCAGCTCCTTCCACTGATGTTCAACCCAGGGCCAGAGGTGACAGTAGATGAACGTTTTCTCCCTTTCCGTGGAAAATGCCCCTTTCGACAATACATGCCTAGCAAGCCAGGCAAATATGGCATAAAAATCTGGACAGCCTGTGATGCAAAAACCAGCTATGCATGGAATCTACAGATTTACACAGGCAAATCTGCAAGCGGCATCCCTGAAAAAAAACAAGGAAAACGTGTAGTCCTTGATATGACTACTGGACTGCAGGGTCACAACATCACTTGTGACAATTTTTTTTACCAGCTATGACCTTGGACAAGAACTTCTCGGGAGGAAACTCACCATGGTGGGCACAGTAAAAAAAAATAAACCTGAGCTGCCCGCTGAAATGTTGCAGGTGAAGGACAGGGCTCCACTGTCCTCAAAGTTGGTTTTTACAGACACCACCACTGCTGTTTCATACTGTCCAAAAAAACGACGGAATATGACACTGATGTCCACTCTTCACAAAGATGCAGCTGTGTCATCAGGAAGTGACGAAAAGACCATAATCATCCTGGACTATAACAAAAACAAAGGAGGAGTGGACAACCTGGACAAGCTGACTGCCACCTACACCAGCGAATGACCAGGAGATGGCCAATGGTTGTGTTTTACAACCTCCTTGATGTGTCTGCATACAATGCATTTGTTTTGTGGACCCACATTCACCAAGGTTGGAACTCAACTATAAACGACAAGAGGAGAATTTTTCTTGAGGAGCTAGGAAGTTCCCTGGTCAAGGCGCACATTGAGCAAAGGGAACGGGTGCCCCGGACCCAGCCGCTGCAGCCTTGGTCAGACAGCTGCAGAGCTCACCAAGCACTCGTCCACAGCAACACGAAGAGCATCAGCGCCAGCATCCTCCTCAGCCAGCCCTGCCTCAACATCCTCCACAGCAGCCACAGCCACAACCCCAGTGAGACCAACTGACTCTAGAAGAAAGAGGTGTCGGGTCTGCCCTAGCAATAAGGACAGAAAGACCAACACGTTGTGCTTCACCTGCAAAAAATATCTTTGCAGAGAACATGCTAAAAGTGTCACTTTTTGTGACACATGCATCTGAAAACACACAAATACATGTTCTTGCACAGAGAGACTTTTTATAGAACTAGTACTTGATTTCTGTTAGTTAGATTTGCTTGATTGGTTGCTGTTTGTTGTTTGTTTGACCTTGCAAATCTACATTTTATTATTATTATCTTTTTGTTATTTATTACTAGTTCTGCTTTTCTTTTTGTATTTGTATTAAAGCTCTATTTTTGAAAAAAGAAAAAAGACTTGTTTTTTTGCCTTTTTTTTTTAAGTAAATATATATGGGTCGAAATTGACCCGTAACACCACAGATGTCACTATAGTTAATAATATTAAAATTAAAAACGTTTTTTTTTTTTTTATTTAAGAGATGTGTTCTAATACCCCTCAGTAATAGTCAGGTAACATAACAACCTTTTATTTATTTATATTATTTTCATGAGGTTCATTTGACAATTTTTTTATATTGAAAACAAGGGGTATGCTGTCAAAAGAAAGGCCCAGGGGGCCACAACAAAGATATTAAAACTAATGTTTTCATGGATATGAAAGCCTAACAAGGTAACCAAGAGGTAAGAAACAAATTGGATGATAAATAATTGTTTTTAGGCTATTTTAGGGCTGATTTAAGACACGGGTCAAAACCGACCTGTTAACATCAGAGATGGTAGCAGAAAGAGGAGGGTTAAAATATGTAAACATAGAGACATAATAGATGCTAATGCATATACAGAATACCAGCAGCAGTCTGTGTTTGTCCTTTAGCTCTCAGTGTGAGTAAAGATCAATGGCTTAATCAGTATGCACATTCTCCTTTAGGGGTGGTGCTGGGAACAGATCCCCAACGTTTTTGATTAAAGATCAATGGCTGTAATAATAATAATAATACATTTTATTTGTAATGCACTTTATATTTTGACGATCTTAAAGTGCTACAGAGGAAAATTGGCAAAAATGTTAAAAAAAGAAAATAAAAAGATAAAACAATAAAACAAGCATTAGAGAAAAGCTTTTTTAAAAAGATACGTTTCAAGATGTTGTTTAAAAACGTCTGTAGACTGTGGGACCCTCAGATGGTCAGGGAGGGCGTTCCACAGTCTCAGGGCTACAGAAGAAAAAGCTGTGGAGTTTGGTTCTGGGGGTTTGAAGAGTGTGTGTTGTTGCAGAACGGAGGGTGCGTGAGGAGGTTTGCGGGGTGAGGAGTTCCCGTAGGTAAAGGGGGGCGTGACCATATATGCACTGGTGGGTGAGTAGGGAGACCTTATATTCAATTCTGAAGGAGACAGGGAGCCAGTGGAGGGATTTCAGGGTGGGGGTGATGTGATCATATTTGCGCACCCTCATCAGGATCCTGGCAGCGCTGTTTTGGATGTTTTGCAGTCTCTGAATGCTCTTGCCAGGGATCCCGATGAGGAGTGCATTGCAGTAGTCCAGTCTGGAGGAGATAAAGGCGTGGACGAGCTTCTCTGCATCTGCCAGGGTGAGTGTTGGACAGAGTTTGGCGATGTTCTTGAGGTGGTAGAAAGATGTTTTACAGAGGTGATTGATGTGGGTATCAAATGAGAGGTGGGAATCCATTTTTACGTCTAAGTTGGTGACAGATGTGGAGAGGGAGATGTTTTGGCCAGAGAAGGTGATGCTGGTGATGGTGGAAGAGCGGAGCTGATGTGGTGTGCCAATCAGGATGGCTTCTGTTTTGGCACTGTTTAGTTGTAGGAAGTTTAGCTTCATCCACACCTCTATCTCCTCCAGGCAGGTGGTCAGTGTGTGTGTTGGCAGGGGAGCAGAAGACGTTGGGGTTGTTCTCAGATAAAGCTGTGTGTCATCAGCATAGCAGTGAAATGAAAGACCGTGTTTACTGATGACTTTGCCAAGGGGGAGCATGTAGATGGAGAAGAGGGTGGGGCCCAGCACAGAGCCCTGAGGGACACCACAGGTAACATTGTGGATGTGAGACTGTGCTTTGCCCAGGGCGACATATTCAGTTCTGCCAGTCAGGTAAGAAATAAACCAACTGTGGCAGTTTACTGAGAGTCCAATGGTGTATTGTAAGCGGTGGAGGAGGATGTTGTGGTCAACTGTGTCGAAGGCGGCTGTTAGGTCAAGGAGGATGAGTAGGGATGGGGAGCCAGTATCTGCTGCCATCAGGAGGTCGTTGGTGACCCTGACCAAGGCTGTTTCAGTGCTATGGCCAGGGCGGAAACCAGACTGAAATTTTTCGAACAGGTTGTTGTGATTGAGGTGATGAGTTGAGCTGCAACTGTTTTTTCCAGAGCCTTTGAATGGAATGGAAGACTTGAAATGGGCCTATAGTTGCTGAGAACTTCTGGATCCAGGGTGGGTTTTTTCAGTAAAGGTCTGATGACAGCAGTTTTTAATGAAGATGGGATAAGGCCAGCCAGGAGGGAGTGGTTAATGATTTTGGTGATGAATGGAGAGACAGCCGAGATGTTGGCCTTCAGTAGAGCTGAAGGGAAAGGGACAAGGGCACAGGTGGATGGCTTCATTTTTCTAATGACGTCCTCTACTTCTTCCTGTGTGACAACGGAGAAGGAGCAAAGGGGCTGGACAGCTTCAGAAAGTTTGTCGACCGCTTGGGGGGACAGGACAGCAGGAGTGGAGAGGTGTGAACGGATGTTTGTAACTTTTTGTTTGAAAAAGTTGATACGCATGTTGCATCTGTGGACTTGGAGTGGGAGGGTGAGGGGGGGTTTGAGAAGGTGATTTATTGTTGAAAATAGTTGTTTTGAGTTTCTGGGGCTGTTGTTGATTATGGTGGAATAAAATTTGGACCGTGCATCCTTCAGGGCTTCTGCATAGGCCCTCCTGTGTTCCCTGTATGCCTGTTTGTGAACAGTCAATCCAGAGGTCTTGAGCCGCCGCTCGAGGACACGCCCAGTTATCTTCATTTTTCGCAGCTCACTGGTGTACCAGGGTGCTGAGCGTAAGAATGAGATTGACCTAGATGTTAGGGGGGCATGGAGGTCCAGGAGACTGCTCAGGGACTTGTTGTAAAAGTCAACTGATTCAGCAACAGAGAGAAAGTCAGTCGGGCCATGGGAGAGATGTTCAAGGTCCAGGGCCAGGGCTTCAGGGTTGATTTTTTTCAGATTTCTGAAGTAGATCTGACGCTTCCTCTGTACATACAAGTGAGGACTCCACGTTCTCCTGTTACACTTCAAGTGTGTGTGTGTGTTTGTGTGTTTGTATTAAAAACCTGTTTGTGTGTCTGTATGCTGGCTTTAGAGCTAATGCAACCATGAACAAGTCTATTCCATAAGTAAATACCCTAATATACAGACAAGGAAGGATAAAGTATAACATGGACTATAATGCAAATCCAATACAAAAACTGGCAGATATAACAGTTAAATTGAGTTGACACAGTCAAAAACGTACTGGTCCAAAGAGGTGTTAATTATTAAATGCAGAGTGTGTGACATTTATGTAACATTAATTTGTGCATATGTGTGCGTGTTGGGAGGGGGGGGGTCTGAAGTTGAATAATGGAGACTGCTGCCATGACTGTATCAAAAATGCTAAAATAATGATCCATTCTTCTTTTCACTTTCTTTTACTCACACACAGTCCTAGGTTGCAAACCAGCTAAAAATACTTTAGTGTTTGTGTTTGTGAGTGTCTATGTGTGTGCTCATGTACGTGTGTGCTTGTATGGGTGTGTGAGCTTTAAAAGAAGCAGCATAAGGCCAGCAGACTGCAAGTCTTCCACGCAATGCCTAGGTATATACCGACACATATGGAAAGGAGTGTACAGCGACTGCCATCTGCTCCTCATTGGTGGTGACATCCGCCTACACATGCAGTAAAAAAAGAAAACAAACAGACTGTGAGACAAAGCATCTCATCTCATCTCTGTTGGTATCAGAAACTGATATGTGAGGCCAGGTCAGGCTGAATGTAGAGCAGTTTCAGACATTTTACTGAACAGTGATGATGGCAAAAATCTGATTCAGAGATAAAAGACAATAAAATGATTGAGAGGTAATGCAGTGAAAAGGCTGGATGTTCAAAAACATGTATTTTGAAAGTAATCTCTTTACCCTCAAACAGGTTGCATATAAACAGAAGCAGTGAAGAAAAAACAAACTGTATCACTAAGTCAAAAGCTTCGCTAAAGCTCTTAGACCAGTGTTGTGCACACTTAACAAGAGCTAGCTCAAAGTTTGGTTCACACAGATTAAAATTGAAAGAGGTCACATTCATAGTTCAATTTCACAGTCCCAAAAGATGGACTAGATCATGTTCTTTTCATCTCCTCAAATCTCTTTGGGATCTTGGGGTGTTTGGACACTTTGATTAGGCCAGACGTAGCAGCGGTATTTTTTTTTTTGTCTTTTGTTTTATGTTTTAAAAGATGTCCCCAGCCACTTAAGTTGTCCAGGAGAGTGCTGCAAGACTATTTTGTTGTGCTCCAGAAAAGTTTTGAGGACTACAAAACTTGAATTTGCATTTTTGGGTGAACTTTAACCTTTTCCATTTAAAGCTGGTTGTTATAAAACAGTGCATGAGTGGACTATCGCAGGAGTTATGTTCATTAGTCGCAAATGAATATGTTTACTTCACCACTGACCAAAAACATCAGTATGTTCAATGAACATGTTCTTCTTCCTACCACACACATACAATCTACTGACATATAGGATAGAGCCAACACATCATACCAAGCACTGGACAAACATATCCTTTGGGGAGCATGGATGTGTTCCATAATATAAGCAGTTGTATCCAAGGCAATAAGTCCATAGTGTTCTCTTGAAAGTGGAATCATCCAGATGTAACATGATATCAGAAAGGATATGAATCGTTTTTCTTAGAGTATTTCAGACTCTGACAAACAATGAAATTACTTTCTCAGTATCTTTTTTTTCCTCACACACTTTGTCACCCATATCACTTTTGTTTCCAAAAACTGGCAATTCAATGTGTGGGTGGAAATATCTAATGCACCTTTCCATGTACATAAATAATGTGGGTTTGATTACAAGTTTATAACAATCTACTTTCTTGTTCTCTCTGATTTCCCCCCTCTCTGTTTAACTGCAGAGATTGTGGGACTCACAGTGAGGAGGGAGTGACGAGGCTGAGGTTGCTCTATAAACAGTCGGACCAGATGAGATCATTCTTTCAAGATGCATACACAGCACACACACTCATCCCAATGAGAGAGAGAGAGGCTGAAAGAGGACGAATTCCACCTCCAGCCACAAAACATTACGCAAATAACTCCACCTATTCACAGGGTTTTACTATTTAGGGCCCGAGCAAGTCACGACCTGCGAGGTCCCTATTGTTTTTGCAGGAATTATTCTTACCTACTATTATTATTATTCTGCACTTTAATCGCAGTTTTGGAGGCCTGAACATACCCCAAAACTCCCCAAATTTGGAATATACATCAGGTCGGGCGAAAAATTTGATAATTCAATGTAATTGGTTGTGGGTGTGGCCAAGGGACTCTATAGCGCCCCCTAATGTAATGCCCTGCCTCCTACAAGCAGATACGTGAACAAAATTCGGTACACGTATTTATCATGAGTAGACGCACAAAAAACCCTCTTGGACCAATACCGTCACTCCAACAGGAAGTCGTCTATTTTGATGTGAAACGCCATTTTTGGCAAAATCATACCTCGTTCGTGACTATCTCTGACTACAGATTTAACACCACAGTCTTCAGATTAACTCAGTATTAATCCTTATGTCTTGAACATTAAAAGTTGCTCAAAGCGTGATGATAAGTCATACCTGGTGGGCGGGGTGGTGTCGGTCATTTTTTTTCTTCGCCGTGAGGCATCAAGTCCTTATAACTTCTACATATATATATATATATATATATATATATATATATATATATATATATATATATATATATATATATATATATATAGATATAGATATATGATATGATATAGATATATATATACATATAATATATTATACATATAAAATATTTCCAATTTTCGCATAAAAAATATCTTCTCCTAGATAATTAATACCACAGTCTTCACAGTGAGTGAGTATCATCTTCAGACCTTGAAGATGAAAAGTTGTTAAAAGCTTTTTAATAGGTCATACCTGGTGGCCGTGGTGGAGGCAGCCATTTCAATCCTTCGCCATGAAGCATCAAGTCTGTATAACTTCCACATTCAATTTCCCATCTACACCAAATGTCTCAGTAATATAGACAGGAGTCACCCTGTATACGTCTATGCATCAATACTGTGTAATATCTATAGCGCCACCCACTGGACACAGGAAGTACGCCTCATAGCAATCAATCACACTTCCTACATCCTACAGATTGAACACCACTGACTTCACAATCAGTCAGTATCATTGTCAGACCTAGAAGATAAAAAGTTGTGAAAAGCTTTCGCTTACACATCTGCTGGCCTTGGTGGCGGCGGCCATTTCAATCCTTCGCCATAAAGCATCAAGTGCGTATAACTTCAACATACAATTTCGACACCAAATCTCTCAGGAATGTAGAGGGAGTCACCATGTGTACGTTTATGCATCAATACTGTTTAATATCTATAGCGCCACCCACTGGACACAGGAAGTAGGACAAAAATCATCCGATTCGCATGACATTTACGGCTCATTTTCTCCACATCATACGCTCCAACCTGACATGCAAGTAACGGGTGTGCATGCCCCCCCCCCGACACGCGTGGACTGTGAGGGCTCGTTCATCGCTGCTTGCAGCTTATTATAAATATAATATGATTGTTATTTACTTTTTCACCCCGACATTGGATTAACTTTTTCTAAACTGAGCACAGTGGTATTTTCTTGCATTAGATTATTTTAGCAAAATATACACCGTGTGTAACATTTTAAAACGTGTTTAACTTTTAATCTATGACATATTCAAGACTGTTACACACTGTTATTGAGTTTCAGATTATTCTTCCTTATAATTTAATGCCAGGTAACAGGTGATAGTATCATGAACGGGTATGCAAGATTCAACTCTTTGTAAAAAAAACCTGTTGTGATGACTCTGTCTTGTTATTGTACAAATGTTGTACACACAAGATAAATTAAAAAGTGTCCATGGAGATATCAAATAAGTATGTTGTACATAAAATCACCAAATATGAATTATTATATTATTATATTATATAAAACTGTAATTATTTCTATAATGTTATGTTGTGGATGAAATTTACTGCTGGGGTAAACAGCTAAATCCTAGTCACAGAGAGGCACAAAATAGACGTGGCTGAAAAGAAGAGAGAGAAAAAAAAGGGAAGAAGGAGGTTTGATGATGTGAGGATAGGAGTGTAGCAGGCACACTGACTGAGAGCTACAGGAGCACTGATGAGACTTCCGGTTGCGGTCTTCTTTCTGGCCACATGCTCGCTCTCTCTTTATTCCTGTATGATAACTTTGGAGTTGCAGCAAAGAAAACATTGCACAACACTCTCAGCATCCAGCACATAAACAAGACCTGGATTTCTGATGAAGCAGATTCTGAAAGTTTTGAGGTATTAAACGAGAGGTGGTAAAGCATTGCAGCCTATTGTTGATGACTGATTACAAGCTGTAAACTATAAACACCAACCAACTAATGGTCTTCATCTCATGATTTGCAAAGCTCATTATACGCATTATCATCTCGAGGCCACGAGATAATATTGCGTGGCCACGCATTATTATTATTTTTCAATCCTATGTCACCAGGGGGGCTCCGTAGGGATCCAACCAAAGGAACAAAAATCAGTAATGACCAATAGGACAGACACACATCTGCGAGTGAAGAGATCACCGATTTACCGGGAAAAGTAGAGCACAGGTATCCCCACCGCTACTGGCTGTTTGTTTTACAGACCAACCACAACAAAAACAGACATAACCAGAGAATATATGCACATCCATTCCTGCATCAACCCAATCCAGTCCACTTTTCCCCATGGCCTTGTGCGAGAGTAAAGTTTTGCTGGAGAGCACAAAAGAGCGCTTTTTTGTAACTCAGCTCTTTTCGAAGTATCCTTTTGCTACAAATTGTATTTATTTTTATTTTTAAGTCCATTCCATTACCCCCAAAAAAGTTCTCCAAAAACTACAATGTTTCAGTTGGGTCTCTCTCGCACATGTTAAATAAGCAAGATACAACAATAATTAAAACTTTAAAAAAATGGTACAACACATTAAACATTAAAATCTAGACAGCTATTGCCAACTTAACCATCAGTTTCTCCCATGATGCCTTACTGTTGCTGTGCCAGTGATCGTCTGACTGCAAGAGTCTGACCCGCTCTGCTCGCTGTGGCTCTGTGAGGACTGGTACATGTTGAGCTGATGCTCACTGACTGAGGCCTGGATCCCGGTGTAGTCCTGTGGTGCTGCTGGGTGCTGGTGTGTATGTGGGTGGGAGTGTGGATGTGGATGGCTATGTGAAGCTGTGAACTCAGTTGGAATGCCGTTCTGGGGAGGGGGGGCAAACTGGGCCGATGGGTAAGCCTGGGCAATGGATGGATCCGGGGGTGCCGGTGTGTCCTGGGTTCCCTGTATAGACAAAAGAGATTTACTTTTTAATTTACAAGGCCATTTCAGTATTCCATTATTGGAGATTTTGCTCACTTCCTGCAATCTCGTAAAAATGCTGAAGAAGGAAAAAACAAATTAAGCAATTAATTTCCAGTCCCCTAAACTTTTACAGAGGAGCAATAGAGGCAATACTAAAATATCACCAATACTTTTAGATGGATTACCATTACATTTTGTACATACATTTGTGATCCCCAGAAGATGAATCCTAGTGACACTGCTAATCCCTTGACTTGTCATCTAGTACCACTAGCTGGTTGACATCCCTTCATTTATCCAAACTCCCCTTCCGGACTGCTAGCTGCACGTCTAAGTGAGCTAAACTGCTTACAGCAGCTCCAGTAAGCAGTAGGTGTTCTGCCCCCATTTGTTTTGAGCATGAATTTGATAAATTACCTGTTCTTACACATTACACCTTTGATATTTTTTACCCCATAAGCCTATGGAAGGTGATGTTGGTTGGTCTATCAAGCACTTTATCAAAATATATGTCATACTGGCAAAATTTCAATGGAATTTGGTAGGAATATTATTGGTCAAAAATGTCTAACTGACCACAATTTACTGTATCTTGAAGACTAATGCCTGGATTTTGGTCAAGTGTTCTGTGTATATTAACACCCCCCAAGAAAGAATCCTTTTGTTATTGTTGCCCCATATCAGTGTATAAGCGACAGAAACATTATAATTTAATAATGTTATGGAACTTATTATGCACATCCATGACATTAACACAGACATTTTTATGTATAATCCCTGCAGTTGACAAGACCTAAAAGGATAGAAATTACTGTAGTGTTTTTCACTGCAACTAAAACTGTGAGATTGTGAATTGTGAAGCCTTTGGTGACAGCTAGTGGAATTTAAGTCATTTATCACAACATACTGTATGATGGACAATAAGATAAGCACACCCCATAACAGATGGGTACACTAAAATGTTGTTTTCAGGTTTAGAAATGTTAATAGTCTTCCACAGTTATACTGCAAATATATTCTAGAGCGTAGTTGCCTGACTGTCCATTCTACAAAGACCCCTACTTCCAACCGTAATGAGACTTGAAGTTGAATGAACTCACCACATGCACATGTATATGTACTAACAAATACAAACAATAATCTGCGGGGCGAAAAACTCTTGAAAAAGATGCTCAGTGTAATAAGGACCAATTTAGCCATCATTGCAAGGGCAGAGTTATCGACTCCATTATGAGGGGAACTTTACATCACAGACTCACTGACTGAATGATGCAATAAACCACATGAGTAGAAAAACTCTTTTCCAGCATATTCGTATGGCAAGGAGTGAATGACATACAGTTTGACCACATTCTGAAAGTGATTAGATGTCTTTAAACAGATAGAGATCAAAGGTCAGTGTGACCTGATGTATCAGCGCACACATAAATACTTAAGATATAAAGTCTTTGGATTAAAAGAAAGGAATTTCCCTAACTGCACTGACATACGGGAGGAGAAAAGAAACCAATACCTGTCCTGATTTGAGAGGGGTGTGAGAGTGAGAGGAACAGAGATGCAGACAGTGAGTCTTGGCTAAATACTCTGCTGTGTAATAAGAACCACATTTAGAGGACTGAAATATGCTTTACGTGGCAAAGCACTCCACACACATCCCCATGCACAAAATCTCAGGCAACTGAAGGAATACAATTACAATTCTGAATAAGTGCACAGAGAGAGAGAGGGCGAGAAGGAATTTTTCTCCTTCTGAAGATGAAGCCATTGTTGAAGAAAAGCTCATTAAATCTCAACTAGAGTTCACCCAAAGGCATGTGGGAGACTCCAAGGTCAACTAGAAGAGGGTTCCTTGGTCTGATGAGACCAAAATGGAGCTTTTTGGCCATCAGACTAGATGCTATGTTTGGCAGACACCAAACACTGCACATCACCACAAACACACTATCCCCATTGTGAAGCATGGTGGTGGCAGCATCGTACTGGCGGGATGATTCTCAGCAGCAGGCCCTGGAAGACTTGTAAAGGTAGAGGGTAAAATGCATGTAGCAAAATATAGGGAAATCCTGGAGGGCAACCTGATTCAGTCTGCAAGAGAACCTCGGCTTGGGAGAGGATTTATTTTCCAGCAAGACTATGACCTGAAAGATACAGTGAAAGCTACACAGAAATGGTTTAAAGACAACAAGGGGAATGTTCTGAAGTGGCCAAGTCAAAGCCCAGACCTCAATTCAATAGAGAATTTGTGGCTGGACTTAAAAAGGACTGTTCAAGTCCGATCCTTGGGCAACCTGACAGAGCCTGAGGAGTTTTGCAAAGAAAAATGAGGGTGCTGTGATTGAGGCTAAAGGTGCATCTACTAAATACTGATTTGAAGGGGTGAATACTTATGCAGTTATGTATTTTACACACACAATGTGAAATTGAATGTGTGTTAACATTAGTTTGTGAAAATGCTATAGTTAAATGTACAATATGTAATCATGACGTTGATATCTGAGTGTTTTTTTTCATGTTTCCTGTTAATCTAAACATTTATCCGCCGACTTTTTATAATCATATGGATGCTGTTATAATGTGTTGTGATTGAGATCCTGACCCACCATACATCCTGGAAAGTGACAGTTATGTTTATGCTCTAAATTACTTAATTACATACTCGCGATCAGTAAACAGCGGCCCCTGTCTGGCTCGCACTCGCGGGAGGGATGCTGTTCACTGAAGTTTAGTCAGGAGGGCTGACTGTTGTGGTGATTTTTTTTTCAATACAAGTTGTCAGAGACAGTTACTACAACAACACAATAGTGGAAGGAGACAGTTTAAGTATCTGCCAGCGACAGATGCTGTTTTGGGCAGAAATGTTCCGAAGAGTCGGTAGGACAGACAGACACTTTTCCACGTATGAATGCAGAATTATTTTTCCTCATGTAAGATGCTGAAGACAATATCGGTTACCACATAACTGTTGTTTGGTCCTGTAATGTTGCTTTGTGTGTTGAAGTGTGGGACATTTCTCTTTTGTTTGATGAATGAAGGATCTGTTTAGCTGTCAGACTGAACACCATCAGACCGACACAATCCTCTCTCACACTGTCGGCATTTCCATTCACACAGACAATGCCTTGCCTCTGTTGCGGCTCTGACACTACCTCCAGTGGCGGATCAGAGGTGGAACGAAACTGTCCCCCCATTCCACCTCTGTAACTTTCACATAGACAGTGCAGCAGTGTGAATGTGGCTTATGAGGAGAAGGGGAAAAGAAGAGAGGGAACCAGAGTCTCTGGTGAGTCCTGAGTTAAGTTATTGACCTGAATTCAAACACACAGACACTAATACCCTCAAGGCGTGCCGTTGCTAGCTATCTTGTGTCTAATGTACAGTGAAATAATCTGGTTGACGTGAATGAACGCTAGTCGGAATAACACAAATAAAAACACCTTATCCTGTGGTCAAACTCACTACACTGGTGGTGAACACACCATTAAACAACTACCAGTGCTGATGAAAATCTAACTGACAAAACTCAAGCACAAATGTTCGCAGACGAGTTGATGTTTTAGTTTTTATTCCATTGTGTTTGGACTTCCCCGATTTGCTTCCTCACTCTGTGACATTCTCCTGGAAGCTATCACAACTGGCAACCAAATGCAGCACATCACTGACTTGACTATACTTGTCGATCCCTCTAGGTTTTAGCATTTTGCAACATTTGGGATAGTCTTATATAATAACATCTTCAAGATGTTTGTCCTGTGTTGCTTGTCAAGTTGGCTACATTGATATAATTTTCAGCATACATTTGAGTGATTTGAAATTACAAAAATAACATGGCACTATTTTGTGAAATACATGTAATACATTGTGCACGTTCCCTTACAAAAATGGAAAAATTATTATGATCCTTACCTCACATTCTCTCACCCTCCCTACCACTTGCCGATTCTTGCTTAACAAACACAACAAACCCTTTTCCAGCTCGCAGGGTTTTCTTGGTGTCATTACTGAGAGATGTTGCCCCCCCCCCCCTCTCTTTAATGCGTAAATTCATCGACTCTTGCTAGCTGCTACCAAATATGAGGATGAAATAATGAGGTGGAAAGAAGGGGATGCTTGCACATCGACACCTGCATAACCAGAGCATGCAGCCCTGCAAACCCACATGTAGTGCATATGTGCACACACACACACACACACACACACACTTAAGTACCCGCGTAACCCACAGAAGAAGCATGCAGCATGCTGCCTTCTGCAGTCACAGCATAAACAGCATGCAGTGAGAGAGAGCTAGTATAAAAGCAGCAATGAGACGGGACAGAGAATGACAGAGAGAAATGAAGGAAAAACAGTATATATTCTCAGAAGTACCTGCTCTACCATCTTATCTCAGCCTTCCTCCATGCACATCCAGCAGCGTTATAAAGTCCAGCCCGCCAGTGTCTGCCGCTAGCTAGCATCAATTATGGATGGCTTTGTGTGTGTGTGTGTGTATTGGGGGAATGAGCAAGGAGGAGGAGGAGGAGGAGGAGGTGCCAATGTGAATGAAAGCAGCATTCCCCAAAACTGTTTTCACCAGTCTCTTCTTTTTTCTTTTCTTACAATCACGGCTGCTTTCATTTTTCTTAACTATTCTTCTACTGTTCCCTATATTTTGTTCTCTTTTCTTTTCAGTTCTTCAGATAGACCACATGGCCACCAGAACAGCAACACCCCTGTCCATATGCCTTAGTGTATCTTTGGTCAGGGTCTGTTTTTCCTGGTTTACTTCAATTTCAATAAAGGGAAATCCTGCTACTGCATATCATGATATTTTTAGGTTACAGTGTGCTTCCTGCGTTGTGGCAGCAGTTTGTGTTTGGCCCTTTCTGTTCATAGCCAGCTCCACAAAGAAATGGTTTTCTTAGTTCCTAGCCCTACTGAACCCTATCGAAAAACCTTTGGATGACCTGGTTCGTGAGCCAGGCACTATCACCCAACATCAGTGCCAAACCTCAATAACGGTGTCAGTGTGCTTCAAATAAAGGGTTTGTGGTATCAGTGAACAGTGTCTGAACCAGGGTTTATGTTAACCAGCTTTTTGCTGGTATCACTTGTAATTGTCCAGCAAATGAAAACATCAATGGCCAAAAAGATAGGAAATATGCCAAAAAAATACATTCATTAAATTCATATTAAATAACCTAATATTGAATGACACACATAAGATGCTGCATTATAACTTAAACATATACTTTGCAAAAGTTTAGTTTTGCCTCTGCTGTTAAGACATTGAGAGATTCTCAGAATGTTGCATCGTTTTTGTTTTTTTTCGCTCTCAGCATGCTCTTTCAGTCCTTAACAGACGGACATCAAGCTCCTGCTCCTCAACAAATGAAAGATATGACAACAGCCAAAAAACTAAGTTTATGTATCAAACCACAATGTCCTCATTCAACTGCGCAGCCAATCACACAGAGACATGTCACTAGGAGCACATAACCAGCAAGGCTAGCATTTATTAGACTCGTATTAAAGTTAAAATATTAATAACTTTTCTGCTCAAGTTGCAGGTCACATCATTCGTCTTGGCCCAGCAACTTATGCACGCAGCCTTGCTTCACAAGCGCACACCATCGGGAAAAATCAATGTCAATCATAGTTTGTTTTTTTTGTATTTCATTGCTGTTTAATTAAATGATATTTAAAACATATGTCTGGTAGTTGTTATATGGTCAGAATTCTGTTCTGAATATCATGGTGCATATATAGACTGTTTAACCCTCCCACTTTTACTGTTGAAAATATAAAGGATCTATCCAATCAGCGCTGTGTCTGTGCTTCATTAGCTATTAAATCCATTCCACTTGCCCATTGAGAGAGAGTTCCACACCATGTTTCCAATGCTACCTTGCACTGAGGCAGGTTGACTCACAGATTGACACATAGCAGACAAGCACACAGCACACAAACATACACAAATGTGCCGCAAATGTTAACTAGTCAGTGAAGTGCCAGTACCAGGCAGCTGAGTTAAGGTGGGTCATCAATGTCAACACTCTTTTTTTTTTCCACTCAAAAAGCCTTGAACAAAAACAGAGTATATTGGGTGGAAATAATTGAAACATGACAGGAAAGAGAAAAGGAAGATGGCAAATGAGACTAAAAGAGAGAGAGAGAATGATAGGGATGAAATGAAGAGGTAAAGAAAGAAAGAGTGAACTAAACGCAAAGGGATGAAGTGTCTAAAGGCAGGGAGGAGTTCTATCTGTAAGCTTTAAACTGTGACTGCAGTGCTGCTATTACATTAAATGAAATAACTGGTCACTTTATAATGGCATTATAATGTCATTTATGAAACAGAAAACAAAAATTGTTCATTGTTAGTGATTAATTGTGTTGCATTCATTTAGATATTTAGGGGACATCCCTCAACTAATGAGGACTGTGGTTCAAAGTTCCAAAAAGTCGAACAAACCTATTACATAATGTTAATAATGTTTAAATATACATTATTGGTTCCCTGTCAGGTTTAAGAAAAAACACGAAAATAATGATATTCACATTATTATACCTATGTTATTTTTATTTTCCAACAGAGAATGAATAAAACAAATGTACTTGTGATTCTACTTTATTTATGTCCATATTATCAATAGGATTATAATTTTACATAATTACATAAGAGAGTAATAAACTGGCACACACACACACGCAGTGTATTAATAATTTGCTAAGCCGACATGGCCTTCTAAGTAACGGTAGAGACGCACATAGAGACAGGGAGTGTGTGAGGAAGGAGAAGCTGGATGACAGGCTGTGGAAGGGTGAGTTCTGGCCAGATGTGAGAGTGTGTGTGTGTCTGGTCATGTAGTTGACAGATGGTTTGAGGCAATGTGAGGCAGGGTGTGACAGAAGCAACACCACTGAGGCAGGATGAACATACACACTCACACACACAAACACACACATGGACAGCACTGCTGGGCTGGCTGGCTGTCCTGCTCAGTCACTCGAGGCAAGATGCTCATTCGGTTTTTCGTTCATTCATTCATTGACACAGAATATCATATCAGTCATGAGTCAGCCACGCTCCCACTTTCATCTAATATTCTGTGTTTATTTGCGATTCTTATTGTGAACTGTATTCATTATTAACTTCATCCATGGCATAAATCTGTAACAGGAAGCCAGGAAAAAACAAAAGACAATGACGACGAAGGTATCAACATGGCGAGGGCTAGAACAAGAAATATACTTTTTAGACCATGTGTTCACTGTTCGCTGTGCAGCCTGTCTGCCGCTGCATAACTTGTTTGGTATGTGACGTAAAAGGTCAACCAGATTAGGGTCCAGTAGCAATTAGCTAAAACAGTGCATATCGCCACCTACCATGGTGGAGTCGGATATGCTTCTGTCAATAAATCAATTCTCCCCCTGTGCTTGTATACTGGGACAATGTCAGTTGTCCAGTTAAATGGCCTAATTGAGCTATGACCGTAGCTCGACTTGAGTGTGCATGGAAACGTTCTTAGTGACATATGTCAGTGCTCCAAAGATACAAAGCCATAGACAAATATATATTCATGGGCAAGGCAACATGTACAAGTATGTACAAAAGACACACCTTACATTTACCCACTTAAACCATTAATTATGGCCTGCAGCTCTTGCAGAACATATAACTGGTTTGATAAAGAGTTACACTGTGGCAGTTGGCATATCAAGCTGGGTTCTGGTTGATAGGAACTTTACTTGTAATGTAATTTAATTCAATAACAAGATTATACATAGCAACAATTGCTGTGAGTAACTTTCCAAACATTCTGATCAAGCAAGTCAAGTTAAGATACCTTGCAACCTAAGTTTTATGTTTTTCTAGTGTTTGAACATTAAAAAATATGAGGATCGCTTATTTTAGAACATGCAGATCAGAGATTCTGAGGTCAGATTTTCCAATTTTCCAATATTTGTAATTTTGGTGTTCCACAAAATCCCAACTATGTCACTAAACAGACAATTAACTAAGCAATGGAATTTTTTCTTTCATCAAACGAGATAAACAGAGTGTCAAATAGCCCCAATTCACTAGTACCCCTATCACACTGGACAAAAAACTCTCTAACACCTGCTAACATCTGGCTTTTGTCTTCAATGTTAATGTGTTCAATCGGCATTAACTCCCAGGACAATGGACTCTGCAATATCAATACCACAGGTATTTATTGCCTCTGATTCCGATGTGAACACAACACCTGGATGCACATGCTAATTTACTCTCCTTTTCAGGCACAGTGTTGTGATGTCTGTTGAAGTTAAGTATGTTGGCTTGTATCTTTCCATGCTGTTGCATTAAACAAGAAAAAAAGTGTTACAAATGCAAACAACTCTGAGGGGACACAGTATTTAATTACTTAAGTAAACTAAAACAAACGTGATCAATCTTGCACTTGTGTATACAAACCGAGAAAAGCAGTGGTGATAAGATTGTTCCCTGTGGTGCTCATGTGTTCAACACAATCTCACCTGACGCACTACTGTCAACAGTGACTCTTTGTCACTGCATACACTGTAAGATGTAATTGTATATCTTACTTAAAAAAAGTGACCTTAACTCATTCCAGCTTACTCTGTTGACTATTCTCACTTAAATTTAGTAAAGACAACTTTCTACTGAGGCAAGTAATCAAACTCATCA
Organism: Lagodon rhomboides; assembly: GCA_039737535.1. NCBI lineage: Eukaryota > Metazoa > Chordata > Actinopteri > Spariformes > Sparidae > Lagodon > Lagodon rhomboides. Next base: position 26,259,635 of record CM077802.1, on the reverse strand, counting down.
TCTGCAAGTAACCTGTACTTAGAGGTATGAGTGAGCAAGACGCATCTGCATAACCAGCAGAAACTCGGCATCATTAGGCAGCTCTCGGCGAACGCACATACGCAGTTGCCCGCCGACGAGTGACTTTGAATGAAACGGTAAACCATCAACAACAAGGCGGCTGCTGCAGCTAAGCAGTGTCACGGTAAGTTTCACTGGTTTTCTATGAAGCAAACTTATAGTCGTTATCTTTGCCATATAATTTATCCGTAGGTCCAGGTTTTGAGGTCAACATTATGTTTAATGATTTAGCCATGCCTTGGACTCTCTAGTCGAAATTATAATGTTTATTTAGGTGAGTGGCGTTTTTTTGTTGTTGCTGCGAGTCGGTCCTTTGCAGTCATGTGAAAGCTAAAGCTAACCAGCCCTTCACGTAACGTTGCTCCATGTAAAACTCTGTAAGAATATTGTAACATTTAGGGATAACTGGAGTTTCAGCAAACACAGCGTGCTTATTGACAGTTGAAAAAGCAACTGTGCTGATCTTTTAGGGACAGTCTTCAACTTGGCAAGCATGTAATTCATTCCTCAGCTCTTGATTAAACAAAAAAATTAGTTTGACATTGTCCATGGCCCCTTAGTTGTTGTACTTGAACACATTTTATATGTTTTCTTGTTTTCTAAAAATGCAGCCTCTAGTTCTTGGTTAGCTTTGAAGTTAAAGTTAAGATGTGCACAATCTTGCTGAGGTTAATCTGTATGTCCTTAGACTGTCAGTTATGATGTGTAATGATTGGAGTCCAAAAGTATGTGTTATCATTTAATATCCATTGACAGTATGAGAAAATGTGTAACAGAGAAAATCTGCTGAACACAACAACAAACACAACTCCCCTTCCATTCACACACACACACACACACACACACACACACACACACACACACACACAGAGCAGGCAACAAATAACTGTCAGTGTGCACATAAACACCACTCACACGCACGCACACACACACACACACACACACACACACACACACACACTGATTACTTGTCCTCCAAGGACACATCAAACACTTCCCTCCTACAACATTTCCAAAGCAACATTGAAATGAGCTTCCAACCAAAAGCATCATGGCCAACGCTTTAAACTGATCCAAAAACCCAATTCTTTGTGTGGGTGGGTGAATAAAAGTGGACAAATCCAAAAACTATGAGAGACGGAGTTAAGCTGAAGGAATTACTGCAGATACTTTAACATCAATTCCTGAACAATTTAAACAATGTGGTGGTACTGGAGTTTTGAAGTAGTAGTAGTAGTAGTAGTAATAATAATAATAATAATAATAATAATAATAATAATAATAATAATACTTATTATTATTATTATTATTATTATTATTATTATTATATTCTGGTCCCCACAGTTGGTGTAACATTTTGCTATAGGTACAAGTGAAATTTCAAACTTTGAACTTTACATATTCATGCTCAGGGTTTCCAAAAGATGAACCCTCTTCATTGCAATTACCACCATCACTGCTTTGTCTTCACTGCCACTTTTAGGCTTAACTTCACATTTTCCCTGTTCCTACTTTCAGATATCTGCTGTATTTTACTATTTCGTCAAGTTTGCTTGGGGCTATTTTAGGAGTTGTGATAATTTACTGCTGGATGTTAAAGAAAGGTTGGGTTAGCATTAGGCAAGCAGTGTTTGTGTTTGGGATCTGGGAAAGTCTCCCAGAAATTAATGTAAGTGTAAGGGCTGGGTTAGGGTTAGGCAAATTGTGGTTTGGGTTAGGGCATGGCTCAAGGAAAGTCTATGTATTGTCCTCACATGTGATTAAAACAATGACTTGTTTGTACGCGCATGTGTGTGTATGTGTGGTGGGGTTGTCCTCCAGTACAGCCTAATTCCACATCAGGAATTTACTTTATTTCGATCATGTCTGCTGCAGGCATCAATTCTAATACTTGGCTTTGGGGCTTGTAATTGCATGATTTGCATTTTCCTTCATTATTCATACTCCATGCTACACATAATGTACACATCCACACAAACAGGTAAAGAAAAATGCAAGCAAGCAGGACCAGGGACAAATGTATTTGTTCACAGATGCACACACACACCACACACATACACACACGGAGGGTTTGTGTGCTAAAATAAACACACGCACAAAGAAAGCTGACATCCTGGCACACAGTCAGCTAGCCACTGTTTAACCAGGGACTTGGTTCGTTGGGAAACACTTTGTCAACAAACCCCAGCTTGTCAAATGCACACACACACACACACACACACACGCACAGACTTCATCTTCGTGTAGTAATTTCCATAATCTACAAAACAGGCTTTTCTCTCTCTGCAGCAGCTCTTGCATGCAAACGAGAGATATTCCTTTACTGGAACAAAGAGTGTGTATGTAAGCCTGAGTGTGTGCATGTGTTTGTGTGGGTGTGGGTGTCTGGTGCTGTGGCTTGTACTGTTTACCCCTTATGCCTTGTATACAACATATGTGTGTGTGTGTGTGTGTGTGTGTGTGTGTGTGTGTGTGTGTGTGTGTGTGTGTGTGCTTATCAGGTACTCTTTGGGTCTGTCCCAATACCAACACATGCAGTCTTGATCACGCAAGTGAGGGTATATTATTTAAAATAATATCAATAAGAGACAATGCACTCAGCTGACATATATAGCATCCGGACGGGGTGTTGAATTCCTCTTGTAGTGAATAGACAAAAGAAAAATAAAGGACAGCACTCCCATCAAACTGTTTATTCTTGACACACGGACGAATCGGGCAAGACGCCCTTCCACAGCATGTACACGCTTTATTTATCTTTAGCTTAAAATAAAATCACAATATTTTTATATACAGTATATACCTTGATAATTTCAAATCTTTTCAAAAGAACCTCATGAATTTAAGGACTCAGCAATAAAATCAAATGTCATTTTTTTTTTTTTTTTTTTTTACCAAATAGACCCTACTTCAAGATCAATATTGCCACAATACTGTAGGGATGACTAGCTTTACTACGGGTACTTTCACAAAATATTAACACAATGTCATATCTGATCAATTATCATCAGTAATCCAAATAAAAGACTAAGTGGGTAAGGACAAGTACTAGAACAATGATGATATCTAAAATGTAAGACAAAATATAGTCTCATATCACGATAATGATATGTATTTTATGTATGTATACCCAGCCCTAGCAGGTAGCAGGCAAGTGTGTCCTATGTCTAAAACATGCCAACACACTGTAAACCTACGCTTTATGCACACTTCTCCTAATACCGCTTTTTTTTTTTGTTGTTGTTGTTTGTTCTGAGTGGAATTCAAAGCTCAGTGTTCATTCAGCATGGCAGTACACCTGTGCATGTGCTGGTATCATACTCCAGATGACTGTTTTTCTTTTTATTGGGACACCAACTGCAAATTTATCCTTTTACAACTAAATTGTAATATGTTGCTCTAGAAAACATATTAATGGCCTGACTAAATCCTTAAAAGCTAAAATGGCATTTTTTAAAAGTAAAAATAAGGTATGTGTCACCCACAACTGCAGCGAGCAAATAGTTTAGATAACCATTTAAACCATTATGGACTAATCTGATGTAATTTATATACTTTATCCTGCCTCCACAATTAGACCCCTTGATGAAGTCTATTTTTCTGCCCATAGGTTGCTATCTGTAGATGGCTTTTGAACACATTGTTGTATGAGAAAGTTCAGTAGCTGTCAGTGAGAAGAAACAGCACATCTCTGATAATTTACATTTACAAAGCACATCTCTGATAATCTATGTATTATAAATTATATGCATTTTTTTTTTCTTTGTATGTAATTTCTGTCAGCTTTTATTGTCCTTTAAGTACAGGGTACCAATGAAAAACACAGTGAACTGCTCTTATGGGTCTTGCTCTGTATAAATAAAGAGTGAATGAATGAATGAGTTTCATTAACTGGCCTCACAACTTCACCAACATAGTTATACAACGGGTGATGTCAGAATGACTGGACTGGTGAATGGATTCTACTATGCACACTGTGATGATTGGTACAAATCACAGCAGCATAGAGGAAGAATTTCTGACAGACATTTCAGCATGGAAGTTTTCAACCGAATGTGATTGCACTCACGCAAATGTCAAACTGAAAGATGAAATTTGATAACTCTGCTGATCCAGACTCTTGTGAAGGAAGAGTTGAAATTAGTTTATTACTTATACTGTAGACTGGTGTAGGTGCCAGATGTGTTTTCGGTTCTAGATTTTAGAAACCATGCACATCTGACATCTCCACTGGCATTGTGAAATTGTGGTGTAGCCAGCAGTGGAAGAGCTCTTTACTTCCTTTGTTTAAGTCAAAGTACCAGTCCATGTGAATTTCCAGTCCAACTGATGCAGACATTTGCTTTTATATATACAGCCTGTTCTTCATGTGTGGACAAGTTCAGATTGGCAGTGCGTGTATTGCTGGGGGTTGCATGGAAATTTCTCCAACCTCTATAAGTAAGGGATAATGCCCGACGAGGTGTCCATAATCAGGAAATAATGGACGAGTGGGGACCTTAGAACCGTCCTCCGCTGCTTGACGGTTGCCTCCGCGAAGTCCATTAATTCCTGATTATGGATACCTCGAAGGGCATTATCCTGCTTATACCATGGTCACTTGTCAAAGAAAATAAATTAAGACCATTCATTTATATTTTCATGCATTTTACAATTGAAATATAAAGTTTTTCACAGGCAATAACTTAGTTTCCCTGGTAACGCCTGAGGGTTTGACTAATACCTGGAACAACTATTACCCTCCCATAAAGTTCTTATGCAACGGAAATGTTGTTCACCTCTCCAGTAAATAGGACGGACCTTAGATACGACTTGGCAACGGGAGATATTCTAGTCCGCTCAGCGATGAGCCAGAAAGCTAACGCTATGCTAGCGAGATTCAAAGTCGATAACATTGCGTACGGTTGACAAACAGTAAATACAATTTGACAGTATGTTTAACAACAAGACTAGCTACCTTACCAGTCATGTCATTGTCCCCAAATCAACATCAAGATTTTCACGAACAGATGATCGGCCTTGTGTAACGTTACTGTGGCTGCAGCCTGAAGTAGAGCGCTGAACAGCGAACGGGATGTGAGATTATTCGCTTATGTGATAAAAAAATCAGTAAGTTTAGAGGGAAAGCGTACTTTCTGCAGCTTGTGTGTTACAGTCACCATCCTGTGGTGTTCAGAGGATAAAGCACTGAAGGACTGACGGACTGCACTCAGTGCTGGAAATAAAGTGTAAACAGAGGCTTTGACTGCGTTCCCGTCGCTATGGTTACGCCAGCTAGTGCATTAATTTAGACGGTGAACAGACAATTTGACTGGAACTACTTAGTAGGTGTCCATATACCAGGGATTAATGTACACCCTGCAGCCAATCAGAATCGAGTATTCCCCCAGACCATGGTATAAAACTGAGTAGTCGCTGAAAAACCCTAACTAGTCTTGCCTTGAATTAACTCAGGAACCTTTCCCTACAGCCCAAACACATCCTCATACCTAAACAACAGAGTAGGTTGATTGTCAGTGACTCCCAAAATGACTTATATCACTGTTCCCAATATAACATGTTGCACTGTATGAGCAACAGGTGTAGAGACCTTTGTAACATGCTTGCAATTTACTTTTTAGGCCAGAAAACTATTTGGTTAGGTTTAGGAAATCATCATGGTTTGGTTTAAAATAACTAAAATAATTGTAGGTGCTGTATCATTGGCAACGGGACTTGTTTCAGTTTCTTGAAGAGGTTTCACCTCTCATCCAAGACACTTCTTCAGTTCTAACTAACTGGAGAGGAGTTGGCTGTTTTTTAAACTCTGTGTGGGTGTGTTCTTACAGAGTCAATAAGGACACTAAGAGACCTTAATGACTCTGTAATAACACACCCTGTATGATCGGTATGACCTGTATGATTGGTTTCCTGATTAGGACAGGCTGAACAGCCTCCGCCATCCACTGGAACTAGCTTTCTATCATGCCGGTTTATGAAGCCTCTCAACTCTGAAAGCGTTGGAGCAGATGGAAGTCAGAAACTCTTTTTCTATGTTGTTGTGAGTGGTTGTTTTGCTGTGAAACAACTGATGACAGAACAACCAGTCACAGCAGAGCATACAGCTGAGTGTCCTTCCCTTGTCCCTCCGGGCAATCCATTCTATGTACACTTCCCTATTACATCTGCCAGGTCTGGTTCTACTCGGTTTGACTCAGCACATCAGCCCAGCGGGACAAGGAATTTACATTTGCATTACAACAGGGCAACCTGCTTAAAGGTGTGTCTTTAACTGGTAACGCATTTGTCTTGTGCACAGTGGACTTTTTACAGCTGCTCCTTTGGCTGTAAAAAGTTCTTCTTCCCCACAATACTGTCGAAAAATCCACTAACAAATGTTGGGACCCACAGATGAAGTCGTTCATTGTGGATTTCAAAATGGATTCTCTTCAAAGCAGTGACGCAAGGTCCTGTTTGTATTCCAGCTCAGTTAGCACAAGCAGCTGCAACACAAAGCTTGCCAGCTAACTCCACAATCCCAGGAAGCAAGTTAGCACCGAGCTGTTATCCTTGCAAAGAAATGGAGCGACCAGTTTCCTCCATCCACTGTCTTTCATCATACATTGCACAGCAAGAACAACACCATTGGAATCCCAACCTTCTCCTGCTTGGCTCATCAGCCAAGGAACCATCAGCAACTTTTCTTCAAAGACTTGTAACGTTGAACTCGGCATAGATAGCATACAGCACACCATATCAAGGCTAAGCACAGGACTTGTTAACTCTGATTGATGACATGTTCAACCTGTGTGTTTGACACAAATAGTTTAGTTTGACACTATTTGAATGTTATTGTGATCTCAGGTCAGGTTATTGGTATCGCTACACAGCTAATTTGACGTTAGTTGATATACCATACACTATTGTTTCTTTGTTCTTGTCAGTCAAAGAAACACTCTTGGACCTGAGTCCAACCCTTCGATCAGCCATCTTGTAGTCCCCTTTTGATCAGCGAATCTGTTTGTAGTCTTCCTTCCACATACACACACACACACACACACACACGCACACACACACACACACACACACACACACACACACACACACACACCTGTATAGTACATGTTAGATTGTGTGTTTTCACCTTTTTGTTAAATAAGAGACTTTTGAACCTTCATGCTGTCTATTTAATATTTTACAAGGGTGAATGTTGCCAACCTCTACTCTGTCAAGTAATAAAAAGTATCTTTCCCTTCCTCAAGGGTAGTGCCCCAAGGTCATCTAATCTAAATTGGATCTTATTTATCATAATTAATACTTATCCCTGATAATCATGAATTATTATTGATAGCCAAATTTAACCCAAAATTCCCTATTAATGTTGCATAAAGCACTACACAAAGCTCTGCTAATTCAATGGCAAACACATTTCATCCCTATAAATTCTTCACAAGAAAAGCTTTTATCATGAAGCAGCAAAGTCCGAGAAAAGTTGAGTTTTCACCAGGAGTTACATAACACAACACGTAGTATCTGTGTGGTACAGCAAGGGCGAGTAAGCGAGCTTCGAGTTTGTGCCATTGTACAGTAGAATGGCTAGAGATGAAGGGTGGGTAGCAATAAGTCTGCAGTTAAGCAGAAATGTACAGTGGCCACAGTTGTCAGCAAAAAAAGGCTAGAGACCAAGCTCAAGTCTCTCATGAGCACAAACAACTTTTGCCCAGGGAAAAAGCACACATCTCCCCTGCTCCCCGACAACATTCTGGACACAGAGCAGGAAAAGGCTAACATACAAAGGTTCAGAGTTTAAAAAATGCCTTTTTCTCAGGTTTCCTGCACAGACATGAGTTGAGTCTTGCAACATAGCTTGTTTGAGGGCGAGAAGGGCATTGTCACAGGTTTGCCCCTGTTGCAAGATGTCAAGCAGCCCGCTTGGAGTAGGGGCAGGCACACATTGGCCATCCTGGGTACTATTTGGCTCAATTCAGCAAGGTAAAACTGGTGATGGAAAAGCAAATTGACATGGCACAGTTTGACTCAGTGCGGCCAAAGCTAGTGGAAAAGTCCCACTAGAAGCAACCTTTTACAATATACCAAATCACTATGACATCACACTGACAACACTCACTTCCACGTAAACAACTGGCAGTTGCGGAGATATGAGAAATCATCAAACTTGTTTATTTCTGTAGTCACATTCAGGTGTAACTGTAACTTTTGAAGATCCATAGTTAAACACGGTTATCAGACCTATCTAACCCTAGATGTATACACTTACAATAACATAAAGAAAAAAGGTAATTACATATTATGAAGACTATTGCATGATACACGCGTTTTTTACCCAGGAGTTTATGATAACAAACATTGGGTCTGCAAAATCTTACAGAATGCTGATTTAAATAGCACACACACATGGACAAACACACAGTGTACATCTCGTAGCCACAGTGCATGAGCAGACATCAGGAGGATTTGTGTTGCAAAAGAGTGCCAGCAGTGTTAGCTCCACAGAGCCACAGCCCCAAAGTCACACGGGACTGGAAACGTTATACAAAGGCTGTGATGAACAGAGCCGAGCTGTGCCCTCTGTGCACGCTTAACGCCCACAGAAAAATATCAGGGTTCCCAAGCAGCACTGGCAGACTGTAAATAATGCATGTCAGGACAAGAGCACACACACAAACACACACATCCCTGCTTTTTTGGAAACAAAATCATATAATTTGGGATACAGTGCTTCAAATAAACTCTGAGATTGTATGTAGAATGCTCCAGCAGCTTCTCTTACATGCAGACTACAGACAAACGTTTTTTTCCATGTCCTAAAATCTTTACCATCTAAATACACAAATTTGAACCTTTACATTTAAAAAAAAATGCAATCCAGGCTTTAAACTACAAATACACAGTTTGTACATTTATATAATGACACATGTGAAGGCAGTTTCTTGCATTTTCTTAAAAAAATTGCAAATTACATCAGGCATGCCTGGAAGAATAGATATTCGTCATGAATATTTGAAAGGCACTGAATGGCATGTCCTTTCAAAGTTTTAATGCTACGCAAAAATGTAATGTGTCAAATTGTGCATAATTCTTTGAAAATGAGGTCTACTGTAGCTTTTTACAAATTATTTTAGAACAATCCTATAGATATGTATTTTAATTACATCTCAGGCACTTTTTTGGGCATTGACTTCTCACTACGCCTATTAGCTTATAACCTATTTGTGTACATGTTGGCATATCTGCATCATGAAAATTCCTGTTACTTTGGCTACCAGAAGTTTCTCTTCACACTGTGCAATTCAGTCACCTAGATTATTCTGATACTGAAGTCTCAATCTGATGATTACGAGACCAAATCCGATAATGTTTAAGGAGCACCTTGTTATGATTTCTGGAATTTTTACTACCGTTAAGCTTTTAAGAATTAAATGAAATGTAGAAAAATTATGTAACATACTTTGCAGGTAAAACACTAAATGCACCAGTTTACAAAACCAAGATGACAAAAATAGAATTTACAGCAGATTAGTAACCCTGAGCAAAGTGAGTCATACTCTGTTCTCTGAGGTGTTTGTACTAGTCTGAGTCAAAAAAAAAAAAAAAGCAACAAAAAGATAAACATATGTAGCTTGCTGTGGTGCTTTATGTGGTGGTAAGCCTGTCTGAACATCTAAAACTCCAGAGTCAACTGCCATACATCACCTTCACAAGTTAGCAAGCTCACAGACTCAGACATGGAATAAATAAACTAAATGTTGTCATCTTCAAAAAGATAGTGCTAATGTAGCAGCTACCTCAATTTAAAATGCAGCTGTTCATCAGCACGACATCAAGTGACATACTGTCAGTAATTCAGCAGTGTCTGTTAAGTAATTCAGATAATGCAACCCGTCTTCACCTTAACAACTAAATAGGACAATTACAAATGACTCCCAAACAGACATATATCACCAGTCCCAAAACAACATAACCAATGCAGCATACCAGTGACCGGTGTACAGGACCTTTGCTGTATGCGTACTGTTAATGTTCACGCAACAAAACTGTTTGGTTAGGTTTACGAAAAACTGGGTGGGTTGAAATAAGTATGTTACATACTGTATGTTAGATACATACATAACTCAAGTCACATTACGTATACGGGGCACATTCCCAAAGTACACCAAATATTGCATGTCAAACTAATTTTTTTTTGTAGATGAATTTGTATTGATGTAACGATTAAGCCTATTGGTTTTGATTATTTCAATGGCTCAGGGGTAGAGCCAGCATCTTGTTATTGGAAGGTCGCTGGTTCAATTACCCTGGTCTGCATGTCGAAGTGTCCTTGAGTAAAATACTGAACCCCAAACTGCCTCTGATGTGCTGGTCGGCACCTTGCATGGCAGCCACAGCCATCAGTGTATGAATGTATGTATGAATTACTGTAAGTTGCTTTGGACAAAAGCGTCTGCTAAATGCCCTAAATGTAAATTTCACTCTGTGTAAACTTTGTATATAGCTGGAAAAAGTAGATCCAGATTGTTTGATTATATCATGCAGTTTGAAAAAAGTAACATGACAAAACGACTACAAATATATCAAATGGAGCAACAAACACAATCAATCAGACTATCCATTTTTTTTATTCATAATTATTTTTTTATTCAGTGATGCAACACAAGACAAGTGAGAGACATGGTAGGAATGACATTACATGTGAAACAAAAAACATACTGCATTGGAGATAGCAAGACTCGACGAATAAACAAATTGTGTCATAATAATAAATAATAATAAATAGATTAAGCTAAATATGTATATGTATATATGGGGAAAAAATTCATGAATAAATAAATAAAATAAAACAAAGAAATTCCATTTTTCCACCTAAGTGTCCTCGCTGCTTGCAATCTTCAAGAAAAGCTCAATCAAACAAATTTTCACCTGACACTGTGGTTCCTTAGTTACTCCCGACAGTCAGAGGATAAGTCTAGTCTGGGTCATTGATCAGCAACTATGTACAGCAGATTATCTTGTAACTGCTCACAGAGGCCGCCCCAGTACTATCAAACATGTTTCATATTTACAATTTGATATCTGGTTGTACATTACTTCCCCAGCAGGAACACTACAAACAGTGAGAGAGGTATCCCAGAGCAGCTAACGTTGCTACCAAGCAAACAATAAACATTCTAGCCCTTAAGACTAACATTAGCTAGCATACTACTGATGACAGAAGCTCAGTTCTTCTCATCAGTTCTCTCTGAAGAATAGAAAACCTACCTGCCTGCCCCCAAAAATGCTTGTGCCCCCCCACTTGAGGCACAGATCTCTTAAAAAAACTTACTTCAATTTTTATTTTGTATTATCATTGTAGCTAATTTTGTGTTGAGAAATACTAATGTTGCATTCTTTATCATTAAAACATTACGAATATAAAGAAACAATTGTGTGATTTTGTTTGATTGATGGGAATCTACACTGCAACAGCCTATCACGGCCTTACTGAAAAGAAAGTTAGGCTATGTACGTGACGTAGCCTACGTCAATGTAGCCGCTCAACAGTTACCGCGCATTTTTGATAGTGAGGCTGGATGAGTTTTTGCCGGCTTACTATTTCATTTCTAGTTCATCATGGAAATTCGTAAGTGGTTGAAAAGCCCACCAACAGTCTCCTCTGCCAAATCGGATACGACACCGATGCCTCCTGATGTTGTCGTTGGAAAAGGAGACCCTGGACGACAGTCTGAGCCTGAGCCCGTTGCTAGTAGCTCCGTGGAGCCCGACCCTGGGCCTGTCAAGACCTGCAGCAGCCACGGAGCAGAGGCTACCAGCAGGTCAAGTGCAACCGCGACTGGGGCAGTATTTGGGCCACAGCTGCCTGTTGGATCAGTGGGTGTGAGTGACCTCGGCACGGACAAACCCAAACAGGTTGTGTTGAAGAAATATCCAGTCAAAATGTTTGGTTAAAAAAAACGATAATTTTCCTCTAGCCGGTATTTGAACAGGGACTGGCTTGAGTACTCGGTGGAAAAGGATGCCGCATTTTGTTATGCCTGCAGGAAATTAAAATCTGTATCATCGGACGCGACCTTCTCCATTAAGGGATTTAATGATTGGAAACATGCAATTCAAACAGGTAAGTGTTTAAATAAGCATGCAGCTTCAATAGAGCAATTAGCCTTTGAAGCAATGTGGAGAGTTTTAGAAAAACGTAAAGACAGGGAAAGAGATTTCCACTCACTTAAATTCAGAGCACCTGGCTCGCAACAGATACTACATGTCAGCCATAATTGATATGCTGGAGTTTTTAGTGGTGAATCAATTGCTGTTACATGGAGATAATGCTGGTTTTGCCAGTGTGCTAGATGATAATAGCTCCATTGGGCTGTTCTTGTCTCTCTTTGAGTACACCATGTGCAAAGATCCAGAACTGACAAGGATAACAAAAACAATCCCACAGAATGCACGCTATACCAGTCCACAGATACAAACCAAGATTGTGATTCATGCCATGTCCAGTGAAGCGGCTGTCGAGGATTTTTTTGGAGTATGCTGTACAACTTCATCAGGAAGCCAACCGTGGCTATTCCGTACAAAGACAAGACCCTGAAACATCTCTTGCGAAAGAGATGGACTGGCCACTTGGCAATGGTCAAAGTTGTGGTGAAGAGTTTTCATGACATATCCACATTACTGACCGAGGTGGAAAACACACGAGGCCTTGGAGCGCTTGTTATGAAACTGTTGTCACTTTTTGAGCTGCCTAACAGACTACTACAAGCCGAACATATGTACTTGTTCACTGCGGTGACACTTGTGAACAGCATATCTGACTGCGTAAAGATACTGTTCACAGAAAATGAGATCACTGTAGGATCTCTGCGCTCCTCCAGCCACGGCCACCAAGGCTGTGCCTGTGACCGACCCGATCCAAGCAAGAGAAGACGCACAATTAACAAGAACCTCCTCGGATTTGCAGTTGAAGAAACAGTTGGTTAGCCACAAAGTGACATAGACGAAGAGACTGAGTTCAAGAGATTATTTTACAGTGTCATCGATGCTGTGCAAGGAGAGGTGGATGCGCATGCATTTTGGAGAGCGCAGTAGTGAGCTCATTGGCGCACTGGCTGCTTTGAACCCAGAGGCGGAGGATAATTTCCTGGACCCATCAAAGGTAACTCCTCTCCTGGTATTAGCTAAAACTGAAGTGGTTGAATCTGAATATACTGTGGCTCGTGAGTTCCTGGTGAAGAAAATGACACCCCGGTTCAGCCTGAAGACGGAAAATGGACAATAGCCAACATACTCTGCACATTCAACTGTGCACTCCAGGCTATGCCGACTGTTGTCACAGCCTACACCCTTGCCCTAACTTTCGGAGCTTCCACAGCAATGTGTGAAAACTCATTTTCCACGCTCAAAAGCATCTTCTCAGAGCACTGCACCGACGCAACGCCCAGCTGATTCAGCTTGCTTTTGAAAAGGACCTCACTCACATGTTTAAGTCCAAGTGGAAGGATATGTTGATGAGGAGGTTCAGCTCGGAGAAACATCGCCTCCCGCTGTACTGACAAGAGGGACTGGAGAGAGGACAGCGCTGCCTCCACTCAAAGTACCGGTAGGTTCAAAGTCTCTGTGCGTGTGTATGTGCATGCGTGCGTGTGTATGCATGTGCGTGCGTGTGTGTGTGTGTGTGTCTAATGGCAATGCATATCCCTCTGTTGACTGCTTTAAAATGCAATGTTTGAGAAATGCTTCTAGTGTTACATCTAATATGTTGTATAGTCAAGTGTTTTATGGATATTCATAACATTGCTTCTATGTAATGTATTGCTTTAAATTATGAGAACTGATGTTGTGGGCTATACCTGGTCATATTGCTGTTGGTTATGTTTAACGTGATGATTACGTGCTGCGCGAATAGAGGATGGATTATTAAAAATATAGGTACTGTAGGCTAATAATAATTGTGCCCTCCCATGCATTTTATATGCCCCCCCTTAAGACTTAAGAGGTCTGGCAATGGGTCTGTCTCCACTCATCCAGACCTGATTAAACCTCAAATTTGTTCACGTCTGCTTCCTCTTGAGAGAGGGAATCACATGTGAGCAGAGTCATGATGCCAGTGCACTAAAGCCACACACCCCTGCTGCACAGAGTGGTATTCACTGTTTATTCAAAATGTATTAATATTCAGCACTAAATTTGACACTGCATTTCCCTGGTTCACCAGCAACACACCTGGCAAGTATGAAGTAAACTTGATGAACAATCTCGAGACAGGACATACAGGCAGACAGAGATTTATTTTAATTACAACCTGTCTGATTGTGTGATTGCTCATTTTGGCATGTCACTAGATTCAGAATTTCTACTTTGGGTACAATGTAATCATAACAGATAGTGGCCTGAGCTACAAATATTGTTTGTCCCTTATACAAATTGTCATTTTTGTCTGATCTACCTGTTTGTGTGTTTCATCTGCTAATTAAGATATAAACATATGTCTTTCAGCAATTAATAAATATTCAACTGCAACATATCTTGTCTGTGTGTCTATTGTGCATTACACCTTTTAAATCTATGTAATGAACTGCATTATTGAATTTAGTCAAGTCTAATAAGCGTGTGTCTGTGTAGTTTAATGATCTATTTACTCAAGCAGGCTAAATAAGACCATCAAATTAGTACAACTATTATCCCCATGATTTCTGTGATGTTGTTGCTGAAGAGGCACATTTACAATGCAAATGGCATTATCATCATTAGAGCCAGTCATCAATGTAAGCAAGCGGCTGAAAACAACAAGAACTCTACAGCTGCTCCAATTAGCTATCATTAAGTGCAGACACACACACACACACACACACACACACACACACACACACACAGTAGGCTATATGGGGAAAAGTAGCAAATTGTCTTTTTTTTTTTCAAAGCAGAGCTAAGGCTGGATTAGCAACTGAGCTGAGTGTGCAACTGACGTGGGCCCCAAGAGATCAAAGAGTCTCATGTTATCCTCCTTGTTTACTGTGCATCAACTAGTTTGTTCTAATTCAGTTGAAAAATATAAAATCAAAAATCACCTGGCACGACGAAGGCCTCAAGGTGGCTTTATGATCTTGTCTCAGGGGGTTTGTGCCAGCTAAATTGTTGTGTTTGCGTTTGTGATAAAGATGTGGTGGGAGCAGGTTTCAATGAAAACACAATTATGTGGTGAAATGCACAACAAAATCTCACTGCACCACCTAATCAGCATAAACACAGCCACAGCTGCATGTCTCCTCCTATCTACATGTAAGTTAATTTATGCTAAGAATTTAATATATATAACTACCTGCTAACTACTGAGCATAACCACCAGTCTAACAGTAAACTACCACCTAATGAAGTTCCACTGTTACATGCAATCACACACACACACAAGCGCACACACACACACACACACACACACACACACACACACACACACACACAGAGCAGTCACAACTTGAGTTAACCCTAACCCAAATTAAAGTGACAAAGGGACACAGATCAATATAATGTCCTGCGTTGTAAATGGATCACCCACTTTGTAAAAAAAAGTGTGTGTGTTTTCTCCTGTAGAGAATCTGTCACTTCCCATTTTGTGTAACATGATGCTGAGGAGGGCTCACACACAATAACACATGCACAAATGCACAGAGAGAGAGAGAGAGAGAGAGAGAGAGCAATGCATTTATTGTTGTGTTTGGACATCAGGCCCATTTCGGAAGTATTTAAATGTGGATGGGACAATCTATCAGTGTTTCGGGGATTCTCCTCTACAAAATGTTTGATCATAGATGTCATTTAATGTATTCTGGTGCCTTTTTACAGGTGCTTTGGTAGATTTATCTGAGCATGAGAGAACATATGGGTAGGTCTACATTTTGCAATTTTATCCAGAAGAAGTGTTTGGCCCCAGACCACATGTGTGGAACAGGCTACAGGGGCCGTATTCATAAAGATTCCTAGTACAAAGAGTTGCTCCTAGTGACGAAATTCTGAGAAAATTCTTAGAATTATGACATTTTCTAAGAATTTCCCCTTAAAGTTGAGACTAGATCCTAGTAAAGATAAAAGTTATTCATAAAGCATTGTAGCCCTTAAGAGAGTTCCTAAGGTGGAAAACTGTAGGAGTAGGGAGGAGGACTTTTAAGTGGCTTAAGAGTTTCTTAAGTAGAGGAGAAAATGGCGGAAAGACAAGTAGGTAGGAGAAATATTCTCCAAAGGCTGAATGACGGTCAATTAATCAAACGCTACAGATTAGATCGCGCAGGGATAATGTTTGTGGTCGATCTCATTAGAGATGTGCTGTGTTGGGCCTTGCATTACACGAGGCACAATTCAATAGTGTTCATGCAACATCAAAAGGTGGATTTAGGTAAAATTTAGCTATCAATAATAATTAATGGTTATCAGGGATAATTATTAATTATGATAAATAATATGATCCAATTTACATTAGATCACCTCGGGGCACCAGGGAAAACATAGCAACTTTACCATATCAGTCTCATAAAAAGGTACTAAACTGTTTATAACTCTGATTAATAATTAACTTAATAACTACAACCAAATTTAACATTACAGCTAGTAATGGTTGAAGGATTTTGGAGTTCTTGACAGTGTAGAGTTTGGCAACATTCGCTCTTGTACAATATTAAATAAACAGCAAGAAGGTTCAAAAGTCTTTATTCAACACAAAGATGAAAGCACACAATCTAATTAACATGTACTACAGTGGGGAGAACAAGTATTTGATACACTGCAGATTTTGCAGGTTTTCCCACTTACAAAGCATGTAGAAGTCTGTCATTTTTATCATAGGTACACTTCAACTGTGAGAGATGGAATCTAAACCAAAAATCCAGAAAATCACATTGTATGATTTTTAAATAATTAATTTGCATTTTATTGTATGACATAAGTATTTGATCACCTACCAACCAGTAAGAATTCCGGCTTTCACAGACCTGTTAGTTTTTCTTTAAGAAGCCTTCCTGTTCTCCACTCATTACCTGTATTAATTGCACCTGTTTGAACTCGTTACCTGTATCAAAGACACCTGTCCACACACTCAAACAGACTCCAACCTCTCCACAATGACCAAGACCAGAGAGCTGTGTAAGGACATCAGGGACAAAATTGTAGACCTGCACAAGGCTGGGATGGGCTACAGGACAATAGGCAAGCAGCTTGGTGAGAAGGCAACAACTGTTGGCGCAATTATTAGAAAATGGAAGAAGTTCAAGATGACAGTCAATCTCCCTCGGTCTGGGCCTCCATGCAAGATCTCACCTCGTGGGGCATCAATGATCATGAGGAAGGTGAGGGATCAGCCCAGAACTACATGGCAGGACCTGGTCAATGACCTGAAGAGAGCTGGGACCACAGTCTCAAAGAAAACTGTTATTAACACACTATGTCGTCATGGATTAAAATCCTGTAGCGCATGCAGGGTCCCCCTGCTCAAGCCAGCGCATGTTCAGGCCCGTCTGAAGTTTGCCAGTGACCATCTGGATGATCCAGAGGAGGAATGGGAGAAGGTCATGTGGTCTGATGAGACAAAAGTAGAGCTTTTTGGTCTAAACTCCACTCGCCGTGTTTGGAGGAAGAAGAAGGATGAGTATAACCCCAAGAACACCATCCCAACCGTGAAGCATGGAGGTGGAAACATCATTCTTTGGGGATGCTTTTCTGCAAAGGGAACAGGAAGACTGCACCGTATTGAGGGGAGGATGGATTGGGCCATGTATCACGAGATCTTGGCCAACAACCTCCTTCCCTCAGCAAGAGCATTGAAGATGGGTTGTGGCTGGGTCTTCCAGCATGACAACGACCCAAAACACACAGCCAGGGCAACTAAGGAGTGGCTCCGTAAGAAGCATCTCAAGGTCCTGGAGTGGCCTAGCCAGTCTCCAGACCTGAACCCAATAGAAAATCTTTGGAGGGAGCTGAAAGTCCGTATTGCCCAGCGACAGCCCGGAAACCTGAAGGATCTGGAGAAGATCTGTATGGAGGAGTGGGCCAAAATCCCTGCTGCAGTGTGTGCAAACCTGGGGCCGTATTCACAAAGGATCTTAGGGCTAAAAGTAGCTCCTAACTGGCGAATTTAGGAGAAACTCCTAAAAATAATGGGCGTGTCAGTCTTAAATTTAGGACTCCAAATTTTTTTCACTGAGAGCAATTCACAAAGTATTTTAGGCCTAAAAGTAGCACCTAAGTCTAGGAGAGCTTAAAAGTCCTCGAGAAGACTCCTAACTCAGTAAGACCTATTCACAAAGAATCGGAAAATGGCTGTGAGACGAAATGTTTTGGAGACAATGGAAGAATGTGGATTAATCAAGAGATATAGGCTAAAACGTGAGGGTATAAATCTTGTTGTGGAATTAGTGCGGGATGCAATAACAATATGAATAGAAATAAATAAATAAATAAATAATTGCGCCATCAAAAGATGAGGACGTGTTCGTCAATAGAAAGAAAGTACATTCCATCAACACGCAGATTGTTTTTGATGCAACTTTTAACATTCTTGATGTTGTTGCAAAGTGGCCTGGGTCTACCCATGATTTGCATATTTTAATGGAGAGCGGTCTGAGGTAGCTTTTTGAGAGGCACCATGTACCAGCTGGGTGTCACTTGCTGGGTGACAGTGACTATCCCTGCAAGACGTGGCTCTTGACACCCTATCTGAATCCACAACCGGGAGCACAGTTAAAGTAAAACATGTAAGTGATTAGCCTATGCAGATTACGCTTAGTCCAATGTGTAAAAAACATCGTATTGTCGTCTTTTATTTGTTGAATCCATATTTATTATTGTTTACTGTTTTCCTCCATATATGTTAGAGCACACAAAAATACACTAAATGTTGTGGAGAGAGGAATTGGGCAGATGAAACGTCGATTTCATGTCCTGCACGGCGAAATACGCCTCTGCCCAGAGAGGGCAAGTACAGTGATCACTGTATACGTGGTCTGCACAAACTTGTCAAGCTGCGTGAGTTCGGTAAAGTTGGAAATATATTCACAGATTCGAACTTCACGGATCAATAACTCATAAGCGAAACATTATTAAAACACAAACGACGACTCTTAACTACCGTAGTAAGGTGGACAACGAGCTACAACCGTATTTTCATCCAAACGAGCGCTCCTCTGGGCTGGACACATAACACTGGTCTCAGGTCAGCCGTCTGTGAGACGAGGGCGCAGGGACCGTCTGAGACCAGTGTTATGTGTCCAGCCCGGAGGATCGCTCGTTTGGATGAAAATACGGTTGTAGCTCGTTGTGTTTTAATAATGTTTCGCTTATGAGTTATTGATCCGTGAAGTTCGACTCTGTGAATATATTTCCAACTTTACCGAACTTCATGTGTGGATTCTGCTAACTGCACTGTCCATAATTACTTGATAGGAATTAATTTGTAGCATAAGCTATTTCCTTGTTTTTCGATGATTTAGTGGGCTCGTTTGTGGGATGTTGCGGATGAGTTTCACTGAGACCGCCTCGCTCTGAACAACCAATCACCGTACTGACCGCTTCTAAAGTCGTGCACGTGAATCGACGTAATCCATAGCAACGGCGCGTCACTCTTAGTTCACTCTTAGTGATTTATCCTTAGTATGAGTAGGTCTCAGCGGCTTTGTGAATAACTTTTAAGAAAAAACTCCTACGTAAAATGTTTTAGCGCGAGTTAGGAGCACTCCTAGCGGTAAGATAAAATGCTTTGTGAATACGGCCCCTGGTCAAGAACTATAGGAAACATTTGGGGCCGTATTCATAAAGATTCCTAGTACAAAGAGTTGCTCCTAGTGACGAAATTCTAAGAAAATTCTTAGAATTATGACGTTTTCTAAGAATTTCCCCTTAAAGATGAGACTAAATCCTAGTAAAGATAAAAGTTATTCATAAAGCATCTTAGCCCTTAAGAGAGCTCCTAAGGTGAAAAACTGTAGGAGTAGGGAGGAGGACTTTTAAGTGGCTTAAGAGTTTCTTAAGCAGAGGAGAAAATGGCGGAAAGACAAGTAGGTAGGAGAAATATTCTCCAAACGCTGAATGACGGTGAACTAATCAAATGCTACAGATTAGATCGTGCAGTTATAATGTTTGTGGTCGATCTCATTAGAGATGCGGTCACATCTCCCACCCAACACAAGAACGATATAATGCCAGAAATGAAATTGATCACAACATTAAGATAATTGACAACTGGAAAAATGCAACAGTGCAGCAGTGATGACTTGGGTCTGTCGCACCTTCCATCAGCAGAGTGATCGCACAAACAATTACAGTGCTTTCACAGTCTCATATTGTGACACAGTTTATTTCATTTCCACTGGATGTCCACACCTTGCAGGCTCACAAAGGGCATTCATGGACACAACGGTCTTCCCCGGTGTTGTTGGTGTAATCGATGGGATGCACATCTGCATTATCACACCGTCAGAAAGCGAATAGATTTTTGTTAACAGAAAGAGGTACCACAGCATCAATGCTCAAACAATTTCCAGTGCTTTACACTTGCCAACTAACTGAGCTAAGAGTAAACATTGTTCCTCTGTCCAGTTGGGTTTTCGGGTTCTTCTACTGGCTTCCATTGCTGTTTGTTTGTTCCCATGGTTTATGCCAATCAACGCAGCTACTTATAGGCTACTGGGCAGCAATCACAGAAACTTTTGAAAGCTGAGCCATTTTCCCCGTTAATACCAAATAGGTTAAGTATTATTTGATATTAAGTATAGATTAAGTATAAACGTAAGTGAATAAATATAACAACTATCAGCATTTGAGCAGGCTACTGCGCAAGTGGGCCTGTATTTTCAAACATTTTGTACGCTACTTTTAAAGAATGACTTGCAATTTATTTAACAGAGATGTTCATTACATAACATAGTATTCATAATTACACCATGCCTTAATAGAGACTAAATTCTATGATTAGGCCTATCAATTTCACTGTCCATTCTATGCCCATTATCACTAAGAGCGCACTTTTCTTTCTTTCTTTTTTTTTTTTTTGATCAACCAATCATGCCTTCTAAAAGAATGCGTCATACCTAGCAATGGGGTCAACCACACCTCCTCACTAAGATAAAAGTTTCTGTCCCTTCCTTGCTCAGAGTTGCTCTGAGGAGTTTCTTGAATCACTTCTAAGCTAGAACTCCTTGCTAGAAATTTTTAGGCTAAGATAGGAGCTCTCTGAGAGTACTCTCAGAATCTTTATGAATACGGCCCCTGATCTCTGTAATTGCAAACAAAGGTTTCTGTACCAAATATTAAGTTCTGTTTTTCTGATGTACCAAATACTTTGTATGTCATGCAAATTAATTACTTAAAAATCATACAATGTGATTTTCTGGATTTTTGTTTTAGATTCCGTCTCTCACAGTTGAAGAGTTCCTATGATAAAAATTACAGACTTCTACATGCTTTGTAAGTGGGAAAACCTGCAAAATCGGCAGTGTATCAAATTCTTGTTCTCCCCACTGTATATACAGGTATGTGTGTGTGTGTGTGTGTGTGTGTGTGTGTGTGTGTGTGTGTGTGTGTGTGTGTGTGTGTGTGTCTGGCAGAACAAAGAAACAATGGCGTTTCCCAGATTCGCTCTTAGCGCTTAAGAAGCTCTTAAGCGCTCTTAGCGCTTAAGAAGCTCTTAAGCGCTAAGAGCTTCTTAGGAACGCTCTTAAGAGCGCTGTGAAAGAAGGACGTGTTTCCCAGAGTCGTTCTTAGCTTAAGAAGATCTTTCACTAAGAAGGAAGTGTAAGATCGCCCTGACCCACTCTTGACACTCAAAGGAACATTAAAACCATGCGTAATGATGAATGTGCGCTCATAGCTGCAGAACACTGACGCAAGAAAAATAATAGCATAAGAAGAAAAATAACGATACAAAAATAAAGAATTGCCCATGTGTTCCTGTAGCTACATAAATAAAATAAATCATCATTACTATCACTCGTTACATTTTCACACACATTCAGCATCTGCATCTGAGTTTACAGTAGCTATAAAACCATCAACCACCCTGTGGTATTTCACAGATATGAGGGGAAACTGACAGGTGTAATTGAACTCCGCTGGAACCTCACTAAGAGAGTCTCCACCTGCTAGTCTATATAAAGGCGTTGCCGAAGTCCACGTGTGTGAGACACCATGGCTGCAATACAGCATATTCTCGCTGTTAAAAACAGCGTCGCCGTGCACGAAGCCAGACGGTGTATATAAATGCTTTTGTGCATCAGCACTTCTCCCCACTCGACGTGCTGTCGGACCGGGCTTCCCCGTGAGGAGATCCAACGCCTCGTCATGCTCGTGTCACCACACATCCAGAGGGCAACCCGCTACAATTTTGCCCTCAGCCCAGAGGTGCAGCTCCTGGCTGCGCTGCGTTTTTACGCAGTGGGGAGCTTCCTGGAGGTGGTGGGGGACGGCACCAGCCTCAGCAAGGCATCGATTTTCCTGGCATTGATTGATTTATATTTCAGCAACACGGCGGTGGACAGCTCCCACTAAGAGCTTCTTAAGAAGCTTCTTTGGCGGGATCTTCAGAAGGCAGTTAAGAACGCCTATCTTAGCGCTCCTTCTTAGTTGAACCCTTCTTAAGAGCCTTCTTTAGTCCTTAAGAACGATCGAATCTGGGAAACGCAGCCCATGGTGGTCACTGATATCACATGTGGGTGTGATAGGCTCCAGGCTCAAGGAATGTGTGTGTGTGACGTGATGCCAGGTTAGAGAAGATGGTTAGTTGCATGCAGAGACCCTGAGTCTGTGTGAAGCAGCATTAGACTAATGTCAAATCAGCCGTGTAGCAAAGCAAACTACCAATAACCTGACCTGAGGTCACAATAACACCAACAGTGAACAAACACATACATCGAACACATATGCGTTACATCAACCAGAGTTTAAAGTCCCGTGCTTAGCCGTGCTATGCTATTTAAGACCAGTTCAACATTACCAGTCTTTGAAGAAAAGGTGCTGGTGGTTGCAGGAGAAGGTTGGGATTCTGATGTTGAATGCTCTTCTTGCTGTGCAAGGTCTGATGAAAGTCGGCAGAGGAGGAAACAGGTTGATCCTTTGCAAGGATAGCAGCTCGGTGCTAACTTGCTTGGTGTTCCTCAGATTGTGGAGTTAACTGGCAAGCTTTGCATCGTAGCTGCTAGTGCTAACTGATCTGGAATACTGGCAGGACCTTGTGTCGCTGCAGTGAGGAGAAGTTCTCTGGGCCTGCTGCAAATGCAGCTTGTAGCTCTCCACAGCTGTTAGGCCCAGAAGAAGAGATCTTGAGGGCAGGCAGCCCCGTGGGGGGGAAGTGGAGAGGAGCCCTTGAAGATCTGAAGTTGAAGAAGCCGAGGGCGTCGAGTGAGAGAGAGAGAACAAGGGAGGCGCTGGATTTTTGACTATCGGATCAGCAAGGGGTCTGTCACCCTGACCAATCGTAGCTCAAAGCTGAATTTTGCACCTAGGTGTGAAGAATGAGGAATTATGGGACACTGAGTTCAGCTCAGTCCATTTTGAAATCCACAATGAATGACTTCATTTGTGGGTCCCAACAGCTGACATCTCACACCCAACGCAAGAACGCTATAACGTCAGAAATGAAATTGATCACAACACTAAGATATTTGGCAACTGGAAAAATGCAACAGTGCAGCAGTGATGACTTGGGGCTGTCGCACCTTCCATCAGCAGAGTGATCACACAAACAATTACAGCGCTTTCACAGTCTCATATTGTGACACAGTTTACTTCATTTCCACTGGATGTCCACAGCTTGCAGGCTCACAAAAGGGCATTCATGGACATAGCGGGCTTCCCCGGTGTTGTTGGTGCAATTGATGGGATGCACATCCACATTATTGCACCATCAGAAAGCGAATACATTTTTGTTAACAGAAAGAGGTACCACAGCATCAATGCTCAAATTGTTTTCAGTGCTTTATGCTCGTCAACTAACTGAGCTAAGAGTAAACATTGTTCCTCTGTCCCGTTTGGTTTTCGGGTTCTTTTACTGGCTTCCATTGCTGTTTGTTTGTTCCCATGGTTTATGCCAATCAACACTGCTACTTATAGGCTACTGGGCAGCAATCACAGAAATTGTTGAAAGCTGAGCCATTTTTCCCCGTTAATACCAAATAGATTAAGTATTATTTGGTATTAAGTATAGATTAAGTATAAACGTAAGCAAATAAATATAACAACTATCAGCATGTGAACAGGCTACTGCGCAAGTAGGCCTGTATTTTCAAACATTTTGCACGCTACTTTTAAAGAATGGCTTACAATTTATTCAACAGAGATGTTCATTACATAACATAGTATTCATAATTACACCATGCTTTAATAGAGACTAGATTCTATGATTAGGCCTATCAATTTCACTGTCCATTCAGAGTTGCTCTGAGGAGTTTCTTGAATCACTTCTAAGCTAGAACTCTTTGCTAGAAAGTTTTAGGCTAAATTAGGAGCTCTCTGACAGTACTCTCAGAATCTTTATGAATACGGCCCCTGATGTACTGTTTACTTTTAGTACTGATCTGTTGGCCACTGCAGTGTATGGGGGTAAAGGGTCCTACCTACTCTTCATCAGTCAAACAAGTCAAAGTTACCAGACTAAACAACAGCCAGTCAATAAGTCATTGGTGACATAACATGAGAGACAGTGGGAAAAATGAAGTAGAAAAATGGTTTTGTACCAAATGCATTCATCACGTCCAGCAGAGAGAAGAAAATATGTAAGCATTAATCCTTAACCCGTTTAATGACAAATTTTTCCCTGCAAAATAAGTGCATGCATTTCACTCCTTAGACCTCTCTAACATGTAATATGTATGATTTTTTTCATTTCATGTTGGTTATGTTAGCGAAAATGTAGGTTTTATACTCGGCAACAATTGTTGCCGGTGGGAAACCGCATAGTCTAAATTTACACAGATTCTTCAATTTGACCTATTTACACATGTAGCCTAAAGAATAAAAATAACATGAACATGAGTAACATATTATAACTAGACATGGTTACAAATGTGTTTAGAACTTTATTAGATTATTATTATTTATTAGATATCATTTCAATGCATACTGAAGGGAACTAACAAGGACAACAACACAATTACTGTATTTCATAGTCTCATAAAACGGTTAAATAACTGTAGAGCTAAGAGTGTTTGAACTGATACTAGTTTGTAAAAAATTAAATAAATTCACATTGTGGCAGAACTTAGATTCACTTAACATTTACTGACCACTAACATCATGGCCAGAAGATGAGTGCACAGTGCTATTCAACAGAAACACAAAAAAGTGCAGGTAAGTATTCACTGTACTGCAAAAACAGAGCAAAAGATATAAAAACAGTGCATACTGAAGGCGCACTATTAGTGACAAAATTCTGAATATTTATTTTACAGTCTTATGAACCAATAGATTTTAGTTTCAATAGATTTGATTTATGTAACAGCTCAAAGGCTTATCGGTGAGATTTTACTCTCCATGAAAAATTTTGAAGCACTCAATGTGCCAAGGCACACCTTAGCATAACACTATGACTATGTGTTATGCTAGCGGGAACAAATGTTGCCGTGGTTACATTTACTCTTTTTATGATCAAAAGATTTATGCAGGCATGTAATTCTAATTATATATCAGTAGTAGACCCTTTAAATAATAAATGTACAAAATATTTCACTCATCTGTTAATTAAGGTATTCTAATTACTTCCTCTTGTACAAGTTTTAGGCAGACATTTCCCGCTAGTGGTGCAAGCAGGAAGTAAAGAGGCCTGGTCATGTGACCATTCACACTAGTTACATGACATTGATACAAATTAGAGAAGACAACATATTCTTTAATTTAAAAACATGCATTAGCTGCCAAAAACCAAAATAGCGCCTTTAGAGCTTCCAGAAGTAAAAAAAAAAAAAAGAGCGGCAATTAAGGGATTAAGCTCTCATAGTCATTATGTTTTCAATGGACTAAAGAATGCTCTTGAATGTATCATTAATTTTGACTTTTATGTAATTCAGTTTGCCTTTTTAGTATGTTGATTACCCTTTGGATAAGACTTGTGAAAAATGTAGAATATCACTGGACTTGTTTTTTTAATTTGCCTAGAATCACTGTGTCGCTGATTAAGGAAAATATCATATAGGAAAGCAGTTAAAATCTCAGTCTACCTACTTTCTGGACTTCGAAAATATGGGCAAATAGTCCCATATTCAAAGGCCTAGATTACAATGAAGGAATTGGAAAAACAAAGTGTTTCTTGGCTTAAATGTTTGATAAAGTGTGACTGTACATGGGGTTAAAAGCTTATTCCAGTTATCAAGTGCCCACATGGTCAACCGGGGGCCTGATGTAGGGGGTATCGAAGGGTCATTTTGTCCCGAAGCCATTTTTGAGACCCTCCTATTCCCTCATTTAAGATCTGAGTGCCCTTAAACGCTTTACATTCACTGTAAAGTTCCCAAATATGATGGTAAATCAGTTGCAGCTCCAATAATATACACACTTTTCCAAAATCTGAGGACACTTTCAGTATTATTCTGTATTCAATTCCTGGCTCTCTGGCTTGTTTTGGACTGGTTTAAATCCTATCTTACTGATAAAGAGTTTGTTGAGTGTAAAATAATGTACACCCAATAAATATAAAGGAATTGTTGTGTTCCTCGTTCCTCCTGACTTGTCTTGACATGGAGAGGGATTTGATCCAGTGACCTTCCAATTACTGGAAGGTCACTGGTTCAGATCCCTCTCCATGTCAAGACAAGTCACCTCACTTCCACTCTAGTTCCTGAGCTACAGCTGTCTCTAAACTTGTTGAGTGGATTTAATGCTTGCAGTTTCACACTGAGTTTGGCTCCATAGTATTTTAGATATCATCCATAGATTGATATCTAAAATACAGTTTAAAAGGGAATCTGTTGGTCCCGAGTCACCTGGAGACATGAAAATGTAAAGCTGTGTGTCATCAGCACAGCTATGGAAATGTATGCTGTGCCTCCTGACGATGTTTCCAAGCGGCAGTATATAAAGATTAAAATTGTAGGACCTTAAATTAAAACCTTAAATTAAAACCCGAGGAACACTGGTTCAAATCCCTCTCCATGTCAAGACAAGTCAGGTTTATTTCTATAGCACATTTAAAAAATTAACAAATGTCGAGCAACATGCTTTACAAGGAGACTGCATAAAACAAAACAAAAAAGCAAGAAATTTAAGTAAAAGCACAGGAATATCTAAAAAACCCAACACAAACTAAGCTTTACATAAAATAAACTAAACATGAGTGATGAGGCGTGTTCATGATTATAATTTGTAGGCTAAGGAAAAGAGATTTTAAAAGAGAGATTTAATGATGGGTTTTTAATGTACTAGATTATATTTTTTTGATATTATATTTTTTTAAATAGCCCTCAAAAGGAGAGAATAATATGGCCTAAAATGGAGTTTTGTGGTACTACAATAGATGGGAGCAGGAGAAGAGGGCTAATTTCCAATTTTAACAGAGGCTAAACAGTCTTGGAGGTGGGAGGCAGACCCCTGAAGGGCCAGTCCATGAATGCATTGTAGGTAGGCAATAACTTATGTTGTCGCCCACCTCCTCTGTTCAAAGATGGTCATTCAGGTTTGAGGTAGATGGATTATTTTACGCCCCTTTCAAACCATCTGTCCTCTCTGGCCAAGATGTGTACATTGTTGTCCTCAAAATAATGATTTTTGTTTACCTGAGGAGTTGCTCATCCTTTGTTTAGATTTAGCTTTATTTATCCCACAACGGGGAAATTCACTTGTTACAACAGCTCAAAATGCAACAAGTACAAGAAAAAGAATAAGACAAATATGCATAAAGTTAAACAGAAAATAAATAGAAAAAAAAGATATTTACAAAAAACAAACAAGTGAGTGGAAAGTGATTGTTCAGGTAGTGCTTGAGTGTTGTTCCATTCACTCATGTAGGGGTTGTTTTGTTTCCCCAATGTACAAATCTTTGCAGTCTTGGCTGCATTGAACAGCTTAAACTAGATTACTCTGCTTATGCCTGGGTGTTTTGTCTTTAGGGTGGAAAAGTTTCTGCCTCAGCGTGTTGCCAGGTGTGAAGTGAACCAAAATGTGGTGTTTATTGAATATCCTCCTGAATTTCTCAGATATTCCTGCGAGATAAGTAATGATGACGCTGTTCCATTTTGCATGTAATGCATATAAAAAGAGAGGTGACACAGTAGGAAACCATTTCTTCGGGGGACAGGTCGTTTGAGAGAGGCGTAAAATAATCCATCTACTTCAAACTGGAACGACCATCTTTGAGTGGCCTACGACACTACTTATCACCCACCTATAATGCTGTCCTGAATTCCCCAGACAGCTTAACACCCATTCACACCTGGACCCACTTAACCCTAACGACCCACATGAACGCCACTTGGGTCAACGATTCACAAGTGGCCCAAATGACTCTGAAACCCAGAGTTCATACGTGAACTTAACTATTCTGTAAGGACACTCCCACACAGGGTTCAAAAGCCTTGCGACTCCCCTCCAGTAAGTTAGAACTGAAGAAGCCTCTTGGATGAGAGGTGAAATGAAAAAGTCCAGCTGCATATGATAAAGCACTTAGAATTACCATGACTTGAATGACTGAGAACCTTCAACAACAACAGGCTTAAGGCAGTTCAATAGGATGAAGTGATCAACCGTGTCAAAAGTAGAGATCTAGATTAAATAAAATTGTCCCCATCAGGAGAGCCGACTCCGTGCTATGGCGTCTGACATGACTTAAATGTGTCCAGTAATCAGAATCTTTACAATAGGAGATAAATTGAGGAAAAAAATGTTTTCACCGATTTGGGACAAAAATGGGAGTTTGATATTGGACGGTATTTATTAGGAACTGGTGAATCTAAATTTGCTTTTGTGATCAGTGGCTGAATAACAACATGCTCAAAACAGGATAAGGAATAGCCATTTACCAAAGAGCTACTAATTATTGATAAAACACTAAGCCCAGCAGTGTCCAGCACTTCCTTCAGTAAACATGAAAGAATCAAATGATTCATATGAGTGGTGATATATGTCAGAGAGGAAAGAGAAACTGGCTCGAAGTTATTAAGAATTGAGGTGCATTGCATTGATTTGACAGATCAAAGGGAAGTGGTAAGCTCTGGTAACATATATTGTACGTATATTTGCAAATAAAGAATGCCAGGAAATGTTTGCAGGTAACTTATGTAGTAAAAAACTTGGATTGATGGATTGACTATGATATTTCTTGTATCAAATAAAACTTTGAGTCCATGGGCTTTCCGCTGATCCATTTATCTAAGCTCTGCCTTCAGGCGGTGGAGATCCTCTGTTAACTGTGAGTATTGGTTTTGCAGTCCACACACACAGCTATTAGAGCTGTGATCAGTCTAAGAATAACTCATAAAAAAGGACACACGTCAAAATGGTAAACTTAAAATATGATAAGATATGATGATCTTTGAAGAGTAGCATACAGGTGGAACATGACGTGCAGAATCCAGGAAGTGGACCAGAAGCAAGCAAGTCAATGCAGAGACTACTACCAAGGAGATCTTGGGGCACTGCGGGTCGCAAAATGGTAGCATGGGTAATTGGGTTTTACACGTACTTGTTGGGTCTATGTCTGCTCGGACGCATGCTGTAGTCAGAACGAGAGGGGGATGTGAAGGGTAATTAGATGCCCTGATATTTGTGTATACTTTTGGGGGGGATTTCACTTCTCACTCTGATTGTTGGACCTGTGTCATCATCTGAGGCGAAGAGGGTGGTATGCACTCCGGTGCTGCTGGGTGGGAGTGTTCTGGCGGGTAATGTCCCGTAATTATTTTTCATTAATTAAAGTGTTTTTATTAAGTATTAATGACAGTGTATTGTTTCTATATTTTATCAATGACTCTGTTTTCTTTATATTTTAAGATAGTGCTTCCCCAGTTCCCAGGTTCCTGTTTTATTTCTTTCTGTGTATGTATGGATGTGTCCGTGGGGATGCTGGGATGGCATATCCCATATTGTTTTTCTTGTTCTCATTGTGTGAGTCCCCTGATGTGAAAAATGCTATATAAATAAAGTTTGTTTGAGCGATTAATTTGATACTTGTTTGTTGTTATCTTTCATTGATTGTATTAGGTTGTCAAGTGTGTTAAGTATGAAGAGGATTAAAATAAACTGAAATTAGTCTGATTTTACTGTACATAAGAGCTTTTAGTCCCTCTTGCTTTCTTTTTGTTTAAGTGTATATTGTCCTGAGTGATGCAGTGATCCTGTTACACTAAATCTACAGATGTGAGATTGTGTGTGTGTCTACTGGCATTCAATTAAAGAGAGAGAGAGGCAGAGAGAGATCAAAAATGAGAAGAAGCATGGAGAAGAAGCAGACTTTACATTACAGCACGGTAATAACATTCAAGATTCAAGAAACTTGAATTATCCCGGGGGAAATTGCTGTGCAACAGTTGCAATACAAAGTGGTGAAGTGATTTAAGAGAGAGAAAATATGCTAAATTAACTTGAAATAAATAAGTAACTAAATGCAACAAATGACAGTTAATACATGGTAAATACAATATACCATTTTACGCACTGAAAATACAAACTAATAAAGTAATGATGTGAAACTGGATAAAGTGATATTCGATACTCAATAAAGTGACATACGGCATCAGGACATAATGTCTCAACTGTCTCAACCGGGGGGGGGAGTCTGTTGGTGCTCCTATGTGAGGTGGTAAACATGGTGGTATAAGTTTGATAATAAAGAGGTAATAGTTAGGTAACAACATGTTATTAGCAAAGTAATAACCACATAAAGCTTGGTATGAACAATGTGTATTATATCTGTGTAATATTTGACTACAATTTATGTAACAGGGTAATAAGAGGCCAAAAACAAAGGGTTATAATGGGGAAATACATTTAAAGATGGCAACAAGGTAAAACTATTAGTAATAAGTAATATTATGCTAACAATATGGTAACCTGATGGTTATATCAATGCAATATTTGGATTAAAATGATTATATGGTGGCATTATTAGGTAATAACCTGATAATAATAAGGTAATATAGGTTGATGTTTTCATAATATTATAGACTACTATCAGCGAGACACTTTGACATGAAAATTCCTGGAAGTCAAAAATAGTAATGGTTTTGTTTTAAGGTAATACTGCACAAATTATATGTTTAATACTGTGACTTGTTACCTGGAAACACTGGCGGTACTTTCAATGTAATAACAATAAATCAGGGCTGCAAAATGCTAAACTACCTGTTTCTATTTAATTTTAATGGAAATAGCAGATTAAACCAAACACCAAGAGGCATAGTGGCTACCTGGAAACACTGGCTGGCCAAGGGCCAGATAAACATATTTGTTAATTAGAAATTTAATAACTGTAATACTAGTTGTAAGGGAGGTTAAACACCTTGGAAATAACTAATAAAAAAAGTAATAAACAAATATCTAGAATCCAGGTTCTAGTGGGATGATGTTAAGCAAAACACTACAAAAGCTTTATATGATAATGGGGTTATTTGTTCATAAAAAATCAAATAAGAGAAACACTTCTCTGTGCTGTATCGCACTTCTTTTATGCTTAGGAAAATAAAAAATTTAAACAAAAACAGAAAAAGTGAAACCTAATGTCCCTGTTCTTCTGGAGTTCTGTAAATTCAACACTCAGTAAAAAAATACAATAAACTTAATTAGCCAACCTTAAATTACTGTACTTGGGTACTTAGAGTGCGGACTTTAACGTATTCTTACACTTCTTAATAATATCCTCTTTAGATATAGAGTAGGATCATGAGTCAGAGAGGAAATAAAACAGTGTGTCTGCTTCGAGAGGGAGGAGAGAGAAATTCAGGGCAAATAGTCTGGACTGCTCACATGTACCACCTAGTAGTTGTTGAAAACCTGCAGCCAATGTAAAGTCCCCCCTCCCTTTCTGCCATGTTGCGGCACCTTTAACGATGTGGCAATCATCTGAAAGGAGAAATATCTGCTCCATGTGCTGTAATGTAAAGTGCTACCGATGTGTGAAAAAAAAGGAAAATATTTATTTTTGACCAATATAGAATAAAATGTTTTAAAATATTGATGCCCAGAATACAAGAAAACTATCATAAATACTTCAAACAAAGAATGACTGATATTTAAAATCAAGTAACTACTAATTAACTTAAAAAGGAGCTCCAGCAGACCTACTGTAGACTTGGGGAGGCACTTTCAGTGAAACACAAGATTCACACACTGCAAAAACCATAAGCCACATGCTTTGCATGAACAAACTGTACACTGCAAAAGAAAATTTACTCGACTGATAGAGGAAGCAAAGAAGGTGAAGAGGGACAGTGACAGAAACAAGCGCAAACCAAGAGTGAACAAACGGTCATTTACTTGATGGAGAGCTCCTGTGTTGTGTCAAAGTCTGTCCCCCTGTTGATATACCCCTTACCACCAGGACTTGAGATGATCCAAACTGGTGTTCTTTCTATTAGATCAGTAACTAAAAAAACCTGCCTACTTATCAATACAATCAGGTGTTTTGCTCTTCCTTTTCACAGCACTGAGATCAGGGTTTCTAAGTCAAACTGGATTTTAACCGTTGTTTTTTGCTGAATATGAATATGAAACAGGGTGGAATATGAAAACTTTCTTTCAGCTGTACAGCAGTAGTGACAGTTTCTGCTCTGTTTGGCTATACACAGCACTCACTTCTGTACCTGTGCTATGTACTGGCTTACTCCTACAGGTATTTATTTTGAGGGGACTGATGTGGAAATTCACTGCATTGGTTGTAACCCTGGTGGTCAGCTGCCTGCTCTTCTCTGTTGATCTGTCTTTCACGTCATTTGTGTGACACGCTAAAAGTAGAGACAGTGTCCAATGATGCAAATAGTCGGATATGGTTGGACTGGATATCTGACATGGTCTGGCAGCTGTGTGGGCCACTTGTGCTGCTGTAAGCGATACCCCCACCCTGACAACATTTGAATGATGGGAGTTGCAACACTTATTTTCTTTCACTTCAAGCACAGCACATCCACCAAATTATTCCTCCTCCTGAAATTGACATGAGAGACAAGGGTTATATTTTACCACGGCGTGGCTACAATGACACAGACTTTACAACACAAGATTATGTTGAGGAAACCTAGTGTATATCTCATCCATTGACCAAAAACACTGGCAGCTCAGAAACACACACGTGTGCATGCGAAGCCTGCATCTCACTCACAAACTTAGTGTATCCAAAAACACCCTGTGTATCCAAAAAGTATTGTGTGTAAGCAATCATTAAATTATGTTATATCAGACAGACTTCTGTTGTAGACAAGTTGTGGAAAATGAGAACTATGTGTTTTTCTTTTGTATCAAGTTGAAAAAAGCTGTAACAGTAACATTTTCCACTTCATTTGCTGACCTCCCATCTCCTGCAATTTGACTACTGCACATGCGCACATCGTAGCCATGTAGCTTAAGATGAAAATACTTGAGTAAGAGTACATGATGTTATTATGTTTTTGTGTATACGTAAGACATGTCAGATCAGAGATCTGCTGGATCTTATTGGTAATATAAATGGTTAGAAGCAGTGAATCCCTCTCTGGTAAATGTCTAGTGTGTCTATATCTTCAACCATCTTTTGTGTGTTTATTTCTTTGTCTTATCATTTTAGTTCTGTATTAAAAACAGAACTAAAATGATAAGACAAAGAAATAAACACACAAAAGATGGTTGAAGATATAGACACACTAGACATTTACCAGTACAAGAGCTTATACCTTAATAATGTGTTCTGTTATATACACATGTCAGAGTGTCTATCATGAAGGATGCCCTGCCCTGCCCACACACACATACACATAAACATAAACACACATGCACTTGCAAGGTACTTAGCATGTTGTGGTGCCTGCAGCCAGCAAATTAGTCACATCTGAAACAGTATAATTAACCCAGAGGAGCTTAACCCACTTATAACAGCGAGAGAAATAGACACACACACACACACACACACACACACACACACACACACACAAAGAGAGAGACAGTGACGGACTCAGACTATCTCCTTCACTGATTGATTTCTCTCATCAAGTGTGAGCATATGTGTGTATTTGCTTTCTTCAGTCTGATTGATGAGGATAGGATAGATTGAGGCTAGCACAAAGCACCCTTTCTTGTCCAAAATTTTACACACACAAACAGAAACAAATATACAGACACACACAAACATACACACACGCTCATGGGGGCCTGCTTATGATTTAAACTGGGGGAGCAAACTTGGAAAGATAATTGTCAGAGACATTTCTACCAATTAAAACAAATTCTCTGCATTTCTACACCACCTCACCTCCTGGATTAAACAAAGCCAGAGACAGATTGCAGTGTAATCAGGATTTGGAATGGTTATAAGAAGAATGGCTATTTCACATTTGAAACTTGACTGATGGTGATTATGTGACACAATTTAGAGCAATAATCTTTAACTCACATGTCTTTGTCGCCTTCCACTATTGTGTTGTTGTAGTTACTGTCTTTGGCAACGCTTACAGAAAATAAAATCACCAAATTGAATATGGAAAAGACTGTGATCCAGTCAGCCCTCCCTACCGAGTCTTTGGTGAACTCCACCACCCAGAAAACAGCATCTTTCTGGAGTGGTTTTATGCCGGTGCTGCTTGGTTCAGTGTAACCAAAAAAAAAAAGGCGTTGTGGAGGCAAGTCTTTATCATGCTACTTTTGCAGACTCTCTGTCTGAAAGGGTTTTTTGATTTGGCTCGTTTGTGAACGTCTCTTCCTCTCAGCAGAGCCAACATTCAGTGAGCAAGCAAGCACAGTTGACCCTCAAATCTGTTCAACATTTTTGGGCATCAATATGATCCAGTATGATTTTATTTTTCTTGTTATTTTTGTGCATTTATTGGATAGCTTAAGATTTGACTGGAAACGGGGGAGAGGGAAGGGGGATGACATGCAGCAAAGGGCAACAGGTGGGACTCAAACCTTGGGCTGCTGTGACAGCCTCTGGGGAGGGGAGGGACACTCAAGCAACTGGGGAGTCTCACATTCAAACTTTTAGTTGATTTAAAATTTGGCTGAGGTCAGTGGATTAAGCAGGTAAATCCAACATATCCTTTTACAGCCTATCTTTTCCTGTGTTTTATTTTCAGTCCCTGATTGCAGTTAAGCTAAATGAATGTGTCTCACCCTTGTAAAACTACTGCTCAAGTAGTCAATCCATGGTTTACAAAGGTGGTGTGAATAAATATTCATTCAAATAATACATCTGCCATGCATTCCTGTAAATTAAATGTAACTGCACGTTAATGACTGCCAGTCAAATTTAGAACTGACTTAAATATTTTTTTGTTAACTTGTGTCGACAGTCTAGTTGCAATGCCAATGCCAGTTATTCCATGCCTATATTTTAATAGTTTGAAATAGACAGCTCTGCGAGGGTTGCGACTGTGAGTGAAATTCTCATTTTCTGCACTCGTTTCATATTGAAATTCTTCTGTGACTCAAAAGGTAATATTCCTCCATTTCATGGGGCTGTTTATGAGAATCTCAAGGTTTTTAGTATCACTGACCAAAGTTTGACAAAGGAGAAGTAGAAAAATGACTGGAACAGCAATAACAGTTACATTATAGCTTGCAGTAGCTAACTAACAGTTACCCATTAACTAACACAACAACAACAGTATGTTTCTGTTGACCAGATATCTGTAAACATGACAAAAATACGCTAAACAACAGAGTACATTGAGCCAGATACATAAGGTGTGTTTGTGATTGTCAAGTCAAACTAAAAGTATGAGTTTAGAAAGCAAAGTGCACATCGGCATAAATGGGAGCTACTCTGAGTTTTTGCCCGGACAATAAAAAGTGTGACACACAACATCTGACTAACTAAGGCTGTGTCCGAAATCACCCACTCATTAAATACTCCCTAGTCATTACATAGGGAGTCCAACATAGTGGACTATATAGTGAGCTCAACGGCAGAAAGAAAACGCAACTTTCGGACACTACTCAGGCGCCGTTAATGACGTCACTGTTGTCGCAAAGTTGAAATGTCATACATCAATGCCAGTAAATACTTAATTATACAATGAGTATTTAAAAGGTTTACCATTAAAATTGACTCAAAACACAAGCATTTTAATGTACATCCCAATTATATATAAAGTATATATTATATATATTATATACATATGTATATATATATACACACCATTTTCGCGCCACATCTTATGTCTCTTTGTTCTTTTTCTTGTTTCTAATACTGTGCGATCAAGACCTACAGTTAGACTCCATTTACCTTGTATTTTGTATAGAGCTCCCAAAAATGCCACCACACGTAAATTTATCTGTACTTGTACTTACCATCATCCAGATGATACTGATTAGAAGAAGATTAAGAATTGAGCAAACAAGAAGAAGAGGAGTGACATTTGCGGCTCTTGCTAACCTAGCAAGACGTCGTCAGATTGTAAGTATAAAGATGAAGGATTTTAGACATCTAAGTAATTGATGTATTGTCAGTGTCAATAATTCAATAATTCAGTCAATAATTCACTCGTATTGTCAGACTACGCACCCCCCTCCCCCTCCTCCCCAGAGGAAAAGTGTTGTTGAACCGTAAGGGAATCCTGTGCAAACTGTGCAAGACATCGATCACCAGAGAGGCAGCGGGTAGGACAGCCAGCGCATAGTCGTGCGATCATGGACTGTACAATGAAACGTTGGTGCAGGCGCTAGCTGCTAACTGTAGCCAGCGCATAGTGAATAGTTAATGAAGCCTATGAGTTATCACTGTCAAGTTGTTTACTTTTTGTGCAGTCTCCAATTGAAAGAGAGGGACATCTACTCAGAGTTTTAACTGGCTTCCACTTAATGACAAAACTTTAATTTTCTTTTTTCCTTATTTTATTTTTCAGTTTTTGGTAGGGTGATTAAGTGAAAAACCTTTTGGTGCAAGAAAGAAGAAACATAATTTACAATACAATCTGAATAAATAAATGCAAATCAGAAAATAACATTTACACACAATCTTCCCCTAATCTTCCTCTAAATGGTGTAAAATAAAGTTATCCACTATCCACACAAAGGGGATGTTATGAACTTAATACTAGTCTTTTTTGAATATTTTCCACTTATTATTTATTTAAATAATATAATATTAAAATAATTATTTTAAATCATGTATGTAAACACAAACATCTCTCTCTCTCTCTCTCTCTCTCTCTCTCTCTCTCTCTCTCCTCCCCTTGGGGTTGACAGGCCCTATTTTTTATACTGCCTCCACAATGCTGCTAGTTGCTCTTTCTTTCATTATAGTAACAACCTCAAAGATTTGAAGAAAAATGAGTTAATATGGCCTAAAGAAACTTTTGATAAAGCTTATATTTAGGGCCTGCACAGGGTCTTAGCTATGCTGCCATAGGTTTAGACTGCCAGGGAATTTCCCATGACGCACTGAGCTCCTCTCTCTTCCTCTCTATCGGTACACATTCATGTCTCATTAATGCATGTTACTGACTTGGCTTCTTCCCCGGAGTCTCTGTGCTCTCTCGTCTCGCAGGTTCCCATGGATGGTGGTTGGCCCTGCTGCTGTGGTCCTGTTTGACTTCTATCATCATCATCATCGTCATTATTATTATTATTATTATTATTATTATTATTATTATTATTATTATTATTATTATACTTTTAGTATTAATAATACTCATATCTCAACTAGTAAAGCTGTTAATATATCTGTGGCCACTGTACCCAGTTGCTGAATTGGTGCAAATAAAGATTGATTGATCTGCTCTTTTAAAAACTCTCTCGCAGATTAAGTCCAAATTCCAGGACAATCATTCACTTTGCGATACAAGCACCAAATTTGGCATGAATAATGCCGAGACCCTACTTTTTGAGAAAAGCTCGTTAGCCACCTGAAAATCCAACATGGCTACCATTTTTCAAGATGGCCGCCACATAAAATGTATCAAAACCCTTTTTTATTGTAGAATGGTAATAGCTGGGCATATTTAAATGATCTAGGCATCAAATTGTATGTATTTTGAATAGACAAATCCAATGATGCAAATAAAAAAAATGTTTAAAGGCGAGTTTTCAAGATGGCGGCCATTTTTCAACTCAAATTTGCAGTTTTCTGTCAAATTTTATTACACATGAAGTTTCAATTATGCAAAAATCTTTTGATCCACATCAAAATGTTTTCATCAATCTCAAAATGCTGAAAAATGTCTTCATAAAGGCCTTGACACAACTATCTGACTTCCGACCGTCGTCAGAAAGGGCAGTCTCCCCGAGGCGGTCAAAAAAGTGTCTCGAACACACCTGAACAACCACCGACTTGAGGTTCTGCGTTTACATGAATCATAACAAGTCTCCATACAGACAGCGCTCATCTATCTTATTCCTAGCTAGCTCCTGCTAGCAAAAATTTGGCTCTGACTCGTCAAATTTGGGACACTTGGTTAAATGTTGAATATTTAGATATTGCAGCACATGTAGTGAGCTGAAAAGTAAATGCAATACCTTCGTCACATACCAGAAATACTGTTTGTGAGCTTGGATCAACTCAAAGATCAGGCTGTAATCTATTTGATGTTAGTTCGCGAGCTGCTACATTGTACGTAATTGATTAGTTAGCATGGTTGCTAACAAAGTTATTCCATTACAATCCATGGCGTTATTTCTACTCATATGCATCCCAGAACACCACAATACACCAAAAACAACAAATCAGGAATGGCCAGTGTCACTGCCGATTAAGCTCATTGTGCCGACGGCCAATAATCTTGTTGGTGTGCCCACGCCATAACAGAGTTATGTCAAAGCACAACCAGGGCACACTGGTGGCATCATTGCTGTGAGACTCAGCATGGGGTTCAGTGTCAGCTAGTAGTTACCGTAGTTGTAGTCTAATAACTTTAGTTATAGAAAGTATAGCTTAGTGTCCCAAATGCTATCTAATTAGCCCTTTATATACACCAACTAATAGTTTAGTTGGTTGTAGTATAATTAGATAGCCGCACCTGAATTGACAGGATGTGCCAGCGCGGGAAAGCCGAGCCAAGGATAATGGGGCTTTTATTACCTGGATGGTGTACAGATTGCACGGGACTTAAATGGCACTGGATGAACGATCGGGCTAGATGTAGGGTACTTTGATGTTTGAACCTAGTTGTATCCCATATCTGAATGTGCTTTTGTATTTTGTATGGTCAGGTGGTAAAAAGGATAGCCCCTCGGCCTCAACTATTACACATAATGTCTGCTTCTAATCCACTGGGTTCTGCATCTCAAACTGCCAAGACTGGACCTCTTTGCTTGGAAGCAGAGGTCCTATGATGCCATTCCACCAACAAGCGCATCTCTAGCACAGCACGTCAAACGTGCAACCTATCAAGCTGCCTGTATCTGGGGCCAGGCAACTGCATGTCAAATGTATATGGAGAGTCCTGCCAACTGGGATTGGAGGAAAGAAGGTGATATTTGGCAAGTAGTATGGACGAGACTCCCACCAATTGCTGAGAGCTGTCAACAATTGACTAAATGTGGGTGCAAGACTGGATGTCTCGGAAGATGTAAATGCTACCGCTTTAGTCTTGAGTGTACTCAGCTGTGTGCCTGCAAATGTAATGATTAAGTGAATTTGTAATCAGGGGCGGATTACCAAATGGGCCAACCAGGCCCAGGCCAAATATATTTGTCTTTTGCATGCTGTATATAGTTGAGGTGCGGAACGGACGCTTCCTTAATCCGTCCCTGTTTGTAATACATTCTGATATGGCTGGCTACAGTGCCCCTACTTAACATTTGTCAAAGTGCCCATGAAGACCTAGGTTCAATTCAAACCAGTGATAATTTCTCAATCCAGCCCTGTCTCGCTTTCTCACCCATTTTATGCCAAACCTCACTGTTCTATTGAAATAAAAAAAAATCTATTAAATATTATTAATAATAACTACACAGGTCCTTCACTCAACTTAATAAAGAGAAATGTCCCACAAAGTAATGTTACATGACCAAACAAAAGTAACGTAGTAACTGTAACAGTTTGGCCAACTTATATGAGGAAAAAAATACTGGAGATATACGTGGAGAAGCATCTGTCCTAAACAGCGTCAACTTTAACTCACCGAGTGTTTGTGTTGTTGTAGTTACTGTTGTCATGGTGACGATCAGCCCTCCAGACCGAGACATCAGTCAACTTTCCCCCAGAAAACAGCCTCCCTCCCCGCGAGTGACAGAGAGTCAGACAGCGTCCAGTTTACTGATGGTGATTATGTAATTATGTAATTTAGAGCGAAAAACGTAACTTTGACACTTTCCAGGATGTTTGGTTGGTCAGGATCTCAATCACAACACATTATAACAGCATCCATATGATTATAAACTATCTGCGGGTTTAGATTGACAGGCGGAGGAAACATCTTGAAAACACACCGATGTCATCATGCCGCAGTG
Organism: Lagodon rhomboides; assembly: GCA_039737535.1. Taxonomy (NCBI): domain Eukaryota; kingdom Metazoa; phylum Chordata; class Actinopteri; order Spariformes; family Sparidae; genus Lagodon; species Lagodon rhomboides. Next base: position 26,219,051 of record CM077802.1, on the reverse strand, counting down.
AATTACACAGCGGAGATGCTTCCTCTGTGTGAATCACCATCGGCAGAGAATTGGCGATCCGCCACTGCGACACTAATGTGTCTTCTCCTGTGTGAGAGGGCCTACTGTGTTATGTGCTCAAAAACGTAGGTGCTGATTGGCCGAAGAGGAGACTTGTGTATCTGCGCTCCATTGCTCTTCCTCAACTACCCAGATGTCTGTCACAGTAAACTGAAATTGAATTGCAAGAACTGAATTTGAATTTTGAGAACTGAATTTGAATTGTGAGAACTGAATGTGAAAATATATAGAGAGTTGAATTTTCAGTGAGGATCAAATATAGTTTCCGAGAAACTGAACTCAATTTCATAATCTTACATTCAGTTTCAAGTTTATTGGAATTCAGTTCCAAATGAATATATTCAATTTATTATAATATTCAGATTCAGTTTTTCAATGCAATGATTCAAATTAAACAATACAAATTCAAATTATGTGATTCAAATTCAGTTTTGTAATGCAATTATTCAAGTTTAGCAATTCAAACTCAAATATAAATGATTCAAATTCAGTTTCTAGTGGCACATATTTCAGCCCAAAGGAAATCCTCAGCGACGTTCATTAAAATCACTTGTACTATATACTGCTGCGAGGGTTCTAGTCCTCCCTCTCTGAATAATATAAATAGGACATCTGGGTGGCATTCAGCTGAAAATGCTCAGCTGTGTTTGCAATGTCTATTATTTGTTTCTATTGTAAATATTCTGCTATAAGTTTTTCTATACGTATCAATGATTTTACTGCAGGGGTGCACAAAAATGTTTACGGTCTGTTTAGAATGTGTTTTTAACAGTTTTGAAAACATTTTCTTAGCAATCAAATAATTTGCTGGAAATACATAGTGCTTTGCACATGGAAGACTATAATGAGCAAAGAGTTTTGGAGGGATTTTGGAAGATGTGGTAATTGTTGCATTTTGTGAGAAAGCAGTGAGGAATTATCAATAGTTTTGTCCACATACGCTGACTGTTGTCAGTTTTGACAATGTGACATCAGGATGAAAAGCTTAGAATGTTTTTGTTTTATATCTACGTTTCTTTTTCATAAATATTAATTCATTCATGCTGGAACACACACAACCACTGTAAGGTTTCATGGTTAAATAAATAGGTGGACAAGTAAATCTTACAGAGAGATGGGCTTGTACAGTATACTGCAGATACTGCAGAGATAAACAGTGTGGTTGAATGAAAAGAAGGAGCAATGAAAGAAGGAGGAACAAGAAAGTAAAAGAAAGAAAAGCAAGGATGAAAGGTTAAAAAAGATAAAGAAAAGGGAGGAACAAAGGATAGACATAATTACTGAAACACATTAATATAGAAATACAAACAGGCAGAGCAGTGCAACTGCGTGTGTGTGTGTGTGTGTGTGTGTGTAGTCTTGCCAACTTCAGCATTTTTCTTCACATTATTCTTGGTCATTTGATTTGAGAGGCTCTCAGGATGAACTTGCTGATGCAAGCACTTTACAGCAGTACTACACAAACACACAAACACACAAACACACTTGTGAGGACATTACATAAACTTACATTCATTTCCTGGAGACTTACTCTAACCATAGCCGCTATTTGTCTAACCTAACTTAACCCCAACCCTTACACTAAGTTAAGTTAATATTTTATGTTGGTAATGTAAGTATCTTGGTCCCCATGTAGCTGTCACTCCCCACACCAAGAGTGGGCTCCTAGTTTTGGGCCCTGTCAAATGTAGAAAAATATAACCATACAAGCTAACACATTTAGTTTAACTTCACCGATTCTGTCAAGAGGAGTGGTTAAAAATTCAACCCAAGGCCTGCCAGGAGCTTGTGGGTGGCTATCAAAAGCACCTAATTGAGGTGAAAATGGCCCAGAATCTTTTTTGTATGTATATTTTTGAGCCAGCAGATTTGAACCAAACTTCATGGATGTTTCTGGTAACAAAGTAGTCTGTGTTCACTCATTCGATCACCGAAAAATGAGAGCTGTAGAAATCATTGAACTGAAGACTGCCATGATGTACATTTTCTTTAAATGTATGTAAACCTTTGACCCTAACTGTACCTATAAACCTACACAAATACACACTCTCTGCTGTCTCCCAGTTAATAATTACAATTGAACTGAAAATCCTCATCTGTGTGTACACAACACAGTTGCTTTGACAGATATGCCAGTTTACCCTATGGGTGCCCAGTATCACCAGAAAATACAGTATAAGATTGTTATGAATGACAAAATTAAAAATACTCAGTGAAGTAAAATGTCTAAACAGAAAACACCCACAGTTTGTTCACACTGCTGCCATCTAACAAAAGATACAGGATCCACTGCCACAGTGCCAGACTGCAGAGCAGCTTCTTTCCTCTGTGAGACTCCTTTTTGCTTTTTGTGTATATATACGTAGCTCAGTGAATTACATAAATGATAAACATAAATTTAATTATACAATATTATATTGCATTGTGACACTTAACCTTGACGAAGAGTTTTTTTGGAGGAAATTAATAATTCTAATGTTTGAATCATATAGTAAGATAAGATAATTATTTAAAAAATCCAAGTTTTGCTATCCCTTTACACAAACATGTTGAATTATGTTATTATTTTCTCTGGCAGTATGGAGCCATAAGCTGTGGCTTGAGTCAGAAGTTGCAGCCCCTTTACAAATTAGATGCTTTCACCATGGAGTCATCACAACATCCTTGTTTTCTGTCAAAGAAAAAATCATGAAATGCAGTTATTGTGCTCTGGATTTTCTTATTTCTATATTATGACTCACTCACTGACAATATACACTTCTGCTCAGCTCACGCCACAGCACAGTAAACGCTGGCTTTACGTTACATCATGCCATGTGAAGCAAAATGTTAATACAGTCATACAACTGGAGTGTCAAAGGCAGAGAGCAGGCCTGGAGGAAAACAAGTGAACATTCACATATGTACACTACACCATATGACTTGGCACTGAACTGCATCTTACACTGCAAGCAGGACAGGCTCCCAGTCTCCTCTCATGGTACCATAACTAAGGTTAGTTATTGTTTGAACCTATTTTACTAGACAGCATTTTAAAATACCACAATAGTTAAACTTTTTTCACAGTGTTTATAACTGTCATGTGTATAAATGCCTAAATAGCCAGGCAATTAACTATTTACAGGTGTTTGTGTTGGAAGTGCAGTTTGAGTCCAAGAATAACTGAGCATGACTGAACAGGTGTTTTTTTCCATACCTGACTCGTGCCTAATGCAGTTAATGTAACCTGCAGCACTGACTTTGTATTACCCTGTCATGCGTTGTTGCCATGATTACAGCTTGTCTGTTTACCCTGATTACAGACACGTACAGTGGAGATGACTGTGACATGGAATTGTTCTACACATAGTTAAAGAATATAAAATGTACACTCACTGGCCACTTTATTAGGTACACCTTGCTAGTACCGGGTTGGACCCCCCTTTGCCTTCAGAACTGCCTTAATACTTCATAGCATACTTTCAACAAGGTGTTGGAAACATTCCTCAGAGATTGTGGTCCATATTGGCAGTGGTCCTCATTACTTTATGAGGATGATAGCATCACACAGTTGCTGCAGATTTGTCGGCTGCACATCCATGATGCGAATCTCCCGTTACACCACATCCCAAAGGTGCTCTACTGGATTGAGATTTGGTGACTGTGGAAGCAATTGGAGTACAGTGAACTCACTGTCATGTTCAAGAAACCAGTTTGAGATATTTGAGCTTTGTGACATGGTGCATTCTTCGGAAGTAGCCATCAGAAGATGGGTACACTGTGGTCATAAAGGGATGGACATGGTCAACAACAATACTCAGGTAGGCTGCAGTGTTTAAGCGATGCTCAATTGGTACTAAGAGGCCCAAAGTGTGCCAATAAAATATCCCCCACACCATTACACCACCAGCCTGAACCGTTGATACAAGGTTGGATGGATCCATAGTTTCATGTTGTTTACGCTAAATTATGACCCTACCATCTGAATGTCGCAGCGGAAATCGAAACTCATCAGACTAGGAAACGTTTTTCCAATCTTCTATTGTCCAATTTTGGTGAGCCTGTGCAAATTAGCAAATTAGTAGCCTCAGTTTACTGTTCTTAGCTGACAGGAGTGGCACCTGGTGTGGTCTTCTGCTGCTGTAGCCCATCTGCTTCAAGGTTCGATGTGTTGTGCATTCAGAGATGGTATTTTGCATACCTTGTGTCATGATTCGGGATTCTGTGTCTTCTTGTTGTGTCTTATGTTTTCATTCCTTGCCCTCTTGTGTCCTTTCAGTCCACGTTTATACACAGCAGGGTATTTAGAGAAACGAATATTTCCCCCCCTCCGTTTTCAAAAAAAACATCGTGCACACAACATCATTTTCAAAAAAGTTGTCATTTACATCAACCCACATAAATACGCCGTCGAGTGCCATTATAACTATGCCAAACCTATGGGCGGCAGTGTAGGGAGAAGGATAAAGCCATGCAAGCCAATCAGAATCCTCAGAATCAACAACAAGGAATAACATGAGCGTCTTCCTGTTCCTTTCAAAACAACGCTCACATGACGTTAAGCATTTTCTGGTGCATAGCCTAATGAGCGTGAGAACCTAAAACCCCGTTTCTCCCAGTTGACATGACAACACATAACCAGAGTTTTCCAAATTCTCCACTTTGCCTGGAGTTTTTAGAAATAATCGTTTTCTGTGTAAATGAGAGGCCAATGCGCATGGAAATATCTGCGTTTTCCCTTCGTGTAAACGGCGCTTCAGTGTCTCCTGTGTTCTTCCCTCTGTGTTTTCCCCTCCCTTCTTGGTGCATATTTGTGTCCCTCTGTCTTTCAGTGTTCTGCTCATCAGCCAGACTCCTCTCACCTGCTGCTCCACTCACCTGTCCTCTTCCCTCCCCTCTCACCTCACCTGTTCCTCATCTTGTCGTTAGTGTCTGTGTATGTAGTCTTTGTTCTCCCTGCAGTGTTTGTTGGTTCATTCTGTGATGTCCCTCTTGAAGTTCCCTGTGTTTCCGCCATTGCCTCCTGTCATTTTTGTCCACACAACTGCTGCTAACTGGATATTTCCTCTTTTTTTTTCGCACCATTCTCTTTAAACCCTAGAGATGGTTGTGCGTGAAAATCCCAGTAGATCAGCAGTTTCTGAAATACTCAAACCAGCCTGTCTGGCACCAACAACCATGCCACGTTCAGAGTCACTTAAATCCCCTTTCTTCCCCATTCTGATGCTCGGTTTGAACTTCAGCCAGTTATCTTGACCACGTCTACATGCCTAAATGCATTGAGTTGCTGCCATGTGTTTGGCTGATAAGCTATTTGTGTTAACAAGCAATTGAACAGGTGTACCTAATAAAGTGGCCAGTGAGTGTATTTTTGCAGTTTATTTTCATGAAAAGAACTTGAAAGTGTATTAATTGAAATGACCAAACCTGAACCCAGATATAATTTTAAAATTTTTGTCAGGGTAGAATCCATGCTCTAGTTTGAGTGTCCTAGAGAGCAGCATAGATACAATTCAAAGACATAACATTTGGAGCAGCATATCAGGTGATGGGAGGTCTCAATTACAGTGGAACCTACACAGTAAGACACCCAGCAAAATTACAGTAGTACTGTGCATTTATGTAGAGTTTGAACCACCTTTCTATCCAAAATGATGCAACTCAAAAACAAAGATGACATAAAGTATATATCATTTTACAGAATTGTATTTGATACACTTGCACAAAACATATAAACATGTCTGACAAGCATGCTGCTAATGTTAGCTTGTCAATAATGACCAGATGCCAGGTTACCTAACTTTTATTGGCTGGCTCATCCTGTGCCAACAATGCCACTGCACTCCTGCTCTGGCTCAAACTTAGTTTCTGGACCTTGGTATTTCTAAAGCCCTGCATATGGCCCTGGTCTAAAAGATGCATATTCTCTTTAGACCATGTCCATGGGTCTCAGATGTGTACTATGTCTGGCCAACAAATCAAGCAGCTGTGTCATATTTAACTGCCTGCTCAACCATATGGTTGAGCTCATTTTGGGTCACTATATCTCAGTGAGAGGAGTGCCTAACTTGGTTCAACCTGGTTAAGCCATCTCTACCATTTGTTTAAGGTACGCTATGCTAAAGAAATCCACTAGAGGGCACTTTGTTTTGAAATAGTATTCTTCTTCACACCCCCTACAACCAGGAAGTCCGAAACACAAAAATCATCTGCGACATGTTGACCGTTTTCAGTCAAAACTTGAAAGGCACGGATAGTTTTCTGACATATATGTGTTTTAGAGTCCTTACTAAACAGAATTATGTCACTTGATATCATCTAAAAACCTAAATTAAACGTCTAATATTTTTTTAAAAACATGCTCAACCAAATGGTTGATTTGTCGCTTGAGGGTAAATGTGGCAAATTAAGCTAATGTAAGTAAAATTGACTTTTTTGCTATAAAACAATAACTCATTTTTATTTATTGCTATAAATATGAAAGATTATTATATTAATTATTATAATTATTATAAAACATTATAACTTGTTCTACAACCACTAGATGGACACTAAAACCTTCTATGGTGCAAGGCCGCGCACTCTTCTGGCCCTCGTACCAGAAAATCCTCAGGAATCTGATGGTGATCTGAGTGATAATTATGACAAAGTAGAGGATCCTGATTTTCACCCCACACAAGCAGGTGATGATGGAGACAGCTCCTTTGAATCTCTGAACAAAGAGGAGACAAGCAGAGCCTCTACACAGCCACCACGTAAAAAGAGGAGAAAAGGGAAACACGTGCTCAAAACTTATGAACTTTATGAAAGTTTAAATGGAAGCCGGTAACATTAGTTCAATATACCAGAAATGTGACTGTTTGAATGCAAAAATGAATGTTTTGCACTGTTACTGTACATATCAGAAGTGTACTGAACGTGTGAATTCTGTGCTGTTGCACAGATACAGTTTGAAGCAATATTTTCGAAGCAATATTTTCCATGGTTCTAATAAAAACCAGAGGTGTTTTGTGGCATAGTGAAAGAAAGTGTATTCAATGCCCAAAACATTTTTTGTTGTTTATTTCTTTTCTTTATAAATTAGCATTTTATGTGATTTAATCTACTTTCCCTGGTATTTGTCTGAAGTTCTGTACTAATACCATTAAGTGACACCTCAACCGTTTGGTAGAGATCAATATTTTAAAAACCACAGGGTCTGTTGAAAAAAAATCATTGATTGTGCTTATGATACACCTAAAGGTAAAAGAAATGCAAAGGAATATTTTTTTCACTGGTTTCTTCTTGGTGGGGTTGTTAAAGGGTTAAAAAATGTTTTTTATTAATTGGTCATTTACTTTATGAGGATGTTTCATAGCCGTAATATGCCATTCCTGTGACCAGGGCTGCCGCGTGTCAAGATTATCTTCACAAGATTATCTTCAGTAACAACAAAGCATGTTATTTTTAAATATATTATTAACGGAAATAATAAGTAGCCTACAATATATTACAAGACAAGAGAAAAAGACAAAGATTTTTTTTTCCTCCTAGGTTCTCCCTGTGCCCCCCTCCCCCATCTATAAGTTATGTGTATACACAAAAAACATGCATACACCTTTTTCCACATATAAACTGGTATTCATTGGAGGAGAATGTGACGTGGGAATGTGTTCACCTCACACAGGCTTCAGGCCAGGCATATTTTAGAAATAGCTGCAGGTTAAATGATGAGGTGGACATGAAATATGAGATGAAATATGTAACAGGAATGTAATGCTATAGGAAATCATTTCTAGGTTGGTGTCTCTATAATGTCATTTGGAGTTGAATTAAAAAACTTAATTTTAACTATTAATGAGTGATTTTTATGATTTTTCTTTTTACTTACATTTTTAATTACATTATTCCCCTGTGAGCTTCTAACTCTAGAATGAATTATGAAGCATTTGGAAATTAAGTTTAAATATGAGTTCCATATATTAACCATAGTTCATCCTTCTGACATTTAATAATGATAACTGAGATATTGTGTGATACCACGATGATGGTTCTGCCCTGGTATGGGTACTATAAATAACCACAGTCATGAGTAACTATCACACATAATGACAGCTGTTTTACATTTAGCAGAGGCTTTTATCCAAAGCGACTTACAGTAATTCATACATACATTCATACACTGATGGCGATGGCTGCCATGTAAGGTGCTGACCAGCACATCAGGAGCAGTTTTGGGTCATTCCATGTCAATTCACACGATTCCCCAGAACCTCCCCAGTAACACCTCTTCAATTTGCCTACTTTTACAGGTACCTTTTGATGCCAAATGAAAGAATCCCAAGACACTCATGCAACTAATCCTACTGATAACATTTTTTGTGAACTACAGAAATACAAAATGGAACTGAACAATCTGTTAAATAAAAAAAAAACAAGTTTCTCATTGAAAGACTCTGACTTAATACATCTCAAAGCAGTAATAAATCAATCACATATCTGGCAAATATAATTAAACAAAATAAGAACAGAACAACTATAACAGTAATTAAAGACTCAGCAGGGAAACCATACCATAATCCAAAAGACATTAATAATATATTTAAGAATTATTATCAAAATTTATACAGATCCTCTCACAACCCAAATGCTTCTGACATACATAAATTCCTCAATAATATCAATTTACCCCAATTAACAACAGAACAAACTGGCTTACTTGAACAACCATTAACCCTAGCTGAATTTCATAATGCACTCAATAAAATGGAAAACAACAGAGCACCCGGCCCTGATGGCTTCCCTGCTTCCCTGCTGAGTTGATTGATGAATTCCTCATAACCAACAGCATACCTCCAACAATGAATACAGCCCTAATTACCCTGCTTTTAAAACCTGACAAAGATCCTACTCACCTATCCAGTTACCGACCTCTCTCACTAATTAACACAGACATTAAAATCATAAGCAAGGCACTCTCAAACAGAATTGAAAAAGTCATTTCCTTCATAATACACCCAGACTAAACTGGATTCATCAAAGGAAGGCAGTCATCTTATAACACACGGAAACTACTTAACCTAATGCAGCTCTCAAACAATAAGAAAACGGAAACCATAATCCTCTCATTAGACGCACAAAAAGCATTTGATAGAGTCAACTGGTCATTCCTATTCACAACATTACAAAAATTTGGATTCGGAGAGTCATTCATTAGCTGGATTAAGGCACTATGCACCTCACCAACAGCCACTATCACAACTAATGGGTTAACTTCACAACAATTCACGCTTCACAATGGCACTAGACAAGGATGTCCACTCTCACCATCACTCTTTGCAATTTTCTTGGAGCCACTTGCAGCTAGCATACGACAAAACAATAACATCAAAGGTATCAGATCAATATCCACGGAACACAAAACAATCCTCTATGCAGACGATGTGCTGATCCTCCTCCAGGAATCCTGCTCATCACTACAAGAATGTCTGTCAGTCATTAAATCATTCTCATCTCTATCCAACTACTCCATCAACTTATTAGAATCCACCATTCTACCCCTCTGCATGGACCAAAGGGATGTGGCAGCCCTCACCTCACAGTTTAACCTCCCCATAGCAAATATTAAATATTTAGGCCTCCACATATCCCCCAGGCTGTCAGAGTTGTTCAATTTAAATTATACACCATTACTCAAATCAATACAAAATGACCTCAATCGCTGGACAAATCAACAAACCTCACTGTCAGAAAGAATCTTAAAAATAAAAATGTCAGTCCTCCCTAAAATTCATTACCTATTCACCATGATCCCTTCACTTCCAAATTTACCCTGGCTTAATTCCCTCAATACAGCAATATCTCAATTCTATTGGAAAAATAACACATCTCGTATAAAACTAGCAACACTACAAAAACCCAAGTTTCACGGAGGACTAGATGCACCCAACTTTGAAATATATCACCTGTCAAGTCAGTTAAAACACTTAAAACAATGGCTCACCTCCTCACATCATGATTCACACTGGTTAGAAACTGAGCAGGCATTATGCAAGAATATAAACCTTTCAGATCTCCCATTCACCAGCCAAAAAAATAAAAATGACCCCTGTTTTCAGTATATTTCCATAGCCTCAGCTCTGACAGCCTGGTGGAAAATGTTTCATATCAAAGGCTCCACGGTTACACCGTCCACTCGTTCACCAATTTGGAACAACCTAGATTTTACAATAAACAGGAAACCATTAAACTTCACGTCATGGAAACAAAAAGGTATCACACATCTTCACCATATACTGTAGTACAGGACTCCAAAATCATCAAATTTCAACAATTAATCCAGAAGTTCGACATTTGTAACAGTCAATCCACCATCCTTCCCGAAATCAACATACATACAACACGCAAGATCAAACAATTATCATAGATGACTTTTCAAAGATTTCCAGCTCTGTTAAAAAACTCTCAAGGATATATACATTACTAAACAATACTGACACTTTAATCTTTCTCCCAACCGCAAAGTGGGAACAGGATCTTTCCATCACTCCAAATGCAGATTTCTGGTCTCAAATATACAAAAATAACTTCACTCATTGCAAAATCCAGAATTTACAACTCATTCAATTCAAGGCTAACCATAGAACATACTACACAGGTGAGAGATTACATAAAATGGGCTTCACTACATCAGATAAATGCACTTATTGCACACACACTGAAAAAAGTGATTCTGACCCCTAGTAAATGTTACATGTAAAAATCAAGCATATTTTAATATAAATATTTGAGTTATTTGACTCCACTTATAAAATATAAATAATTCCAACATAAAATGTCAAAATTATGGCAATCGTATTCTATTAAATTAAATCTAACTCAAAAAAATTACGTTCATCCTAATTTTCCCATAACACCCTGTTTGGGGATTTGAATGATCCGCGCATGCGCACACACATACCGCCTTTTCAGGATCTTGGCGCACACGGGTCGGTTAACCTACTACGTCACTGTGGACACCTGGCAGACGAGACGCACACTACTCATTTTACAATTGAATTTCTACTTTGGGTAAGTCTTTAATATTCATCGATGTGTCCTAGTTTTACTTTAACCATGGTGTTTTTACATTTTTCACATGTTTTGATTGAAACTCAAGTTGGTACAGCTCTGAGCCCATTGAATATGCAGCTAGCCCATGTCTGTGTTTTACCTAGCTATGTTAACATGCTCCTAATACCATCCACTGTTGGTGGGTCAAACACGAGTAAACTAATTTTAATTAGGCTTTAATTCGGCTTGAAGCCTGATTCTGGGCGGGCTATTAAAGATTGTGAGACAGTGAGTTTGCCAACCTCTTCGTCCCGAGAGTCCCCCGTACGGTGGACAGCGTGAGATGCATGCACAATACAGACGAACAGTGTCTGCTAGGAAGCACCAATATTAACATGAAGCATACCAAAATGACGGGGAGAAACTCAGTTAAAAGCCGTTACCAAGCATTGCCACCTAAACGAAACAAGTTCAATCCCCAAGCAATTATATGGGCATGTAACAAAAACCCGAAAACAGGGCATGTCCACATTAGTGCTTCTGCTACTTTCACCACTTCAACCAAACCACACAAACGAGGTGTCGTGTGAAAGCAGAGACTCCGCTGATTACAAAGATATGTGTATCACCGCTGTGCGATGAAAACTCGGCGAGTTAGCCTCCAAAGAAGAGCAAAAAAAAAAAATCCACAAAACGATACAGTATGTCTTATCTTTGCTGTTTTGTGGTCAAAAGTTATATTAAAGTTATATTCCAGCGCGAAAAAACGCTGCTAATGTCTCCTCCTATGTCTCTGCTTCAGTTTGAAATCAGTCGCGGAGGTCCTGGTTGTTTACATACAGACGAAGGGGCTTTGAAAGTGAAGTGGTGATCTTGGTGCATATACAATCTTTGGGTTTACTTCATTCTGGATCGTCATTGGTGTGTCAAAGGTGAATGTGGGTGGTACCAATCGATTCTCCTGACTCTGACTGGTCGATAGAGGTATCGATCATCAAAATCTAGTAGTCTAGTAATGAATCAATAGCTTAAATAACATAGCATCTCTTTCCTTAATTAACTCTAATTTGTCATCTGTTGCATATTCCTGTAGTACTGAGCACAACTGAGATGTAGACTTTTTACTCATGATTTTGTATATTTGTTTTCTTACTTGGCAGGTTTAACTCATCGGATTTTCAACCCAAGCTTGGGACCTTTTATATTATTTTGGTAAGTACATGTAAAAAACAGATCCCTCACAGCCATCTTAAACTTGGAAGTGATACAACAATCAGTCAGTTTAACATTAATTTTATAATAAATCTGTCAATTGTGCCCAGGATAGATAATAAAGTATAGGTGTGTAAGTGTGTGGTATCTTTCTTAAGGTTGCTCTGTGGTCATCAGAAAGGGATGGGACAAGCTAAGAATGTTGTGAATTTAAAAGCGTTAATTAGATCATCAGGTTGCCAAATGGTGTAGTCATGATTAGGCCTGCACGATATGAGCAAAATGTGCGATGTGCGATGACACCCTTCAATATTGCGATGACGATATGACTTGCGATAAATAAGAAAATATTTAAGTTTGCATACAGGACTGTGTCTTTCAGATTTTTCTGCATTAATAGATTCCCTGCTTTGAGGTACTCTTAAACACTTAATAGCTGATGATAATTAAATTAAAAAAATAGAAAAAATATTTTTAAGCATGCTTTTATTGAACAAAACCCTTAGAACATTAATTTACACGTTACTGTTGGTGCAGTGATGGTCGCGTTACTTGACTGCTGCTCGACGTTTGCGCTCTAGACTGACTGGCCTTAAATTGCTCGTGCAGCTCTTTATGGTGGTGCAGCAGGTGGTGACGGAGGTTGGTGGTGTTACCTCTGGACGTTGCAGCAACTGTTCTGCAGGTCCTGCACAGTACCTGGGTCTGTAAATTGTCTTCTGGCTTAAGTCCAAAGTATCTCCAAACCGCGGAGCTGCTATTTCTTTTTGCCACAAGCGTTTCGTCGGCATTTTCACCGCTCTGTTCTCCTGCCTCCGACATCCTGTTGACTCTGGCTACTAATTTTCACGCAGGAACGTGAGCAGAGCTGGGCGTCATCTGATTGGCTAAACGGTGTGCATGCATTGCACATGTGTCAAGGGCCGCATCTGATTGGCCAAATGTCACAAGCTGACTGTGAAAGCATGGCGGATGTAAACAAAACTTATCGCACTTCAGACCAGCTTCTGCGATGGGTTTATCGCACACGTTCACATCGCGATGACGATGAAAATACGATTAATCGTGCAGGCCTAGTCATGATTGCCTATACACATGGAGTAGCTTGAACTATGTGCTGTATGATCAAAGTTGGTTTCCCTGAGTTGACTGCAAAAGTTTAAGTAATGTGTGATTTTGTCTTCTTTTCTTGTCTATTTTTTGTATTTGTTTGTGTAGTTTATGTGGCAGTGTAAAGACTGTGGTGCTGAAGTGTCTAGACGCTCAGAACTTCTTAAACATTATAGACAAAGACATAGTCATTTTGGCCGTGGCCATCACATTAAGTGCATATATCCAGATTGTCCATGCATTTTTAAGACTTGGAATTCACTTTTAACACACTTGTCAAGGAGCCATAGCAATGCCATAGAGCACAAATTTACATTTTCTTGTCAGGTGTGTGGTTTTAGTGAACTTGGAACTGAGTGTGATTATTTTGCACACATAAGCCGACATCTAAGGAACAATGAGACAGTCAATTGTATGTTTAAAGGTTGTGAATACAAATCCAATGTATATAGTACATTCAAGTCTCACCAAAGTCGGAAGCACAGCTTGCAGTCATTTGTAGATTTTAAGGATGGTGTAGTCCATGGACGTTTTGAGACTGAAACTGCAGAGCCTGGTGATTCAGACAATGAGGAATGCTGTGACAACAGTCAGCCTGATGATGTTGATTTGAATACATCCGATCAGACAGATATAACTGAACAAAAACTTGCAGCATTATTATTAAAACTTGAAAATATTTTTCATGTGCCAAGTGCTGCAATTGATGAATTGCTGGAAGAACTTCGATATTTGTTAAGTACAGCGTCTCTGTGTAGTACAACAAATGTGATACAAGACACACTCAGTAGTTACAGCTTGCAAGTTGATCAGTCTGTCATTAAAGAACTTGCATCCACTCTCTGTATATCTAATCCTGTATACAAGTCAATCGGTAAAGGCTGTCCTTTGGCAACGTCGTTTAAGCGCAAAAAATACTATAGGGACAATTTCCAAGTTGTAGAACCCATAGAATATATATTGGATGAAAAAGGCAAAAGAACACTGCAATAAGTTCCAGTATTAAAAGTTCTGCACCAGCTTTTCACAGACTGTCACATTCTTAATAAAGTATTAGACCAGTGGCGATTGCTCTAAGACTGCAAGGGAAGCTCAGCTTCCCCTAAAATGTCACCAAAAAAAAAAGGGAAAAAAGTGGTGAAATATGTACTGCTGTGTGTACATTTCATTGACTAAATACGCGCTAGAAAGCCTTCATCTTTTGTTCAGAATCAGCTACTTATCACAGGTAACCGGCGCAACTTCCTTCTCATTCATCCCCGCAGCGCCACAGCGCTTTCCACAGTCGGACGCTCAGCTTCTACTGACTTCAGTGGGGAAGCGTTGAGCGGGTTGTTCCACTGCAGCGAAACCAGACGGTCATTGGATAAATGCTGGGCTTTGTCCCGCCCATCGGAAGCTCAGCTTCTCTGGGGGTCTATGGGGCAGTGGGCTGGCCTGGAAGCTCAGCTTCTGCATGATGATTGGATGAGCTGTCTGAGGCGGAATCCTTTTTTGATTGACAGCTAAATGAGCGAATCAGCGATCTTGAAGAATAAACATCCACCGGAGCATTTTCCAAGTTTTTCATTCCGTTGTTCTGAACTGATCCAGAGACTTTACCGATCCCCAGCGACTTTGTCACGATCACTCACACTCACAGGCGGTCACACTTCACAGTAGCCTGGTGCAGCAGCTCCAGCTGCTAGCATTAGCAAGCTGCACATCATGGCAGATAATATGAATGTTGTTAGAGTTAAACAGCAGGGCAGGTCAGCTCCTAAGATTGATTTAGTGCAAAAGGTGGGGAAAAGTAACAGGTCTTTTCAGGTGTCCTGAATAATAATATATATAATAAATAAACAAACACATTTATGATGTAGGCCGGAAAAATGAGCTTCCCCTCCTTGAAAGACCAGCAGCCGCCACTGTATTAGACAGTAGTCTCACATCAGAGGAAAAGAGAACAGAAGTGATATACAGGTCCTACCGAGATGGTTTGTTCTTTAAAGAAAACAGTTTTTTATCAGGAGGCCAATTAAGAGTGTTACTGAATTTGTATGTGGATGATTTTGAGATTTGTAATCCGCTCGGCACATCTCGTAAAAAACATAAAATCTGTGCTGTTTATTGGACTCTTAGCAACTTACCGCCTGGTTCCCATTCCTCATTGTCTTCCATTCAATTGGCTTTACTGTGCAGGTCTGAAGATGTGAGGAGTTATGGTTATGAAAAGGTCCTAGAGCCCTTGTTGAGAGATCTTGTGTCTTTAGAAAGTCACGGTATTTTTATTGCACAGCTTGGAGATTTTGTAAAAGGCACTGTACAGTGTGTTATAGCAGATAACTTGGGAGCGCATGGAATTGCTGGATTTACAGAAAATTTTGTTGGTGAATACGTTTGCCGTTTCTGTCTGGCCCAGAAGTCTGAAATTCAGCAGAAAGAAGTGAGTTCAAACTTGTTTACTCTCAGAAGCAAAGAGACACATGAAACACATGTTAGTTCAGCAGGGGACAATGAGAAACCATGTTATGGTGTTAAAAGGCAGTGTGTTCTCTCTGCACATCTTTCTCATTTCAACGTTTGCACTGGCTACCCCCCAGATGTTGCACATGACATCTTTGAAGGCATAGTACCAGTTGAGTTGGCACATTGTCTGAATCATTTAATGTCCAAAAAATATTTCACACTGGACACTCTCAATGAGTCCATTTTGAAATTTCCTTACAAATGGGGAGACAAGAGTAATCGTCCACATGCTCTTCCAAAGACCTGCATGCAGAAGAAAACTATTGGAGGGAATGCTCACGAAAACTGGGCTCTCCTGCGTTTCCTCCCATTTTTAGTTGGACAGTTAGTGCCTTCAGATGAGCCCGCCTGGCAGGTCATTTTGGACCTGAAGGATATTGTGGATTTAGTTGTTGCACCAGTACATACTGTGCAATCACTTGCTTTCCTTGAGGAAAGAATCTGTGATCACAGATGCAGGCTACAAGAGGTGTTTCCAGGAATGAAGCTGTTACCAAAACATCATTTTGTTGAACATTATCCACAGATGATTCGATTTTTTGGTCCGCTCGTTGGTCTGTGGACAATGAGATTTGAAGCGAAGCACAGTTTTTTTAAGCAGGTCGTTCGTCACACACGCTGCTTCAAAAACATACTCTTATCCCTGGCAGTGAAACATCAGTTCATGATGGCATATTACTTAGAGTCAAACACAACCAAAAAGTGTAGCTTGACCGTCTCAGCTGTGTCAACTGTGTCTGTTGAGATTTTGCATCAGGATGTACAGAAAGTTTTGAAACTAAAATACCCTGATCTTGCGCACATTCAGCTCACTAAGACGGCATCTGTCAATGGAGTGACATACAAAGAGGGTATGATTGTTGTTTGTGGCTCTACTGGTGGCTTGCCAGACTTTGCAGAAGTTGTCCAGATGGTTGTTTTGGAGGGAAACTTGAGTTTCATTGTAAAAGAGTTTGGTGCTTGGTATAGGGAGCATTTTAGGGCGTTAGAGTTGTGTCCAACCTCTCAAGTCTCCCTCATTCAACTTGGTGCCCTCGTAGACCAGTACCCCTTGGCAGATTACAGGATTGGAGGCCGCAGAATGGTGACACCTAAAAGATTCATACATATACAAGGTTAGATCACACTAAATCATGTTGTGCTTATATGTTCTTCTGTTTATTTATTTTTTAATATTTGTTTATTTTTCTCTTTCAAATTTAGATTGAAGAATGGCGGAGCCTGTGAAGCTGAGAGTCATCATCGAGGAGGATGACTTCAGAAGACTTGATCTCCACTCAGGAAAGCCAGAAACTTTAATGGACTTGCACAATACAATTCGGGATACATTTGGAATTGAAAGAGACTTTCGGATTCAATTCATGGATCCTGACTTCAATAATGAGTTCATGAACATTACATCGATGCAAGACATTCAAGATAGAGGAACAATTAAGCTTGTGTACATTCAAAATGATCTAGATATGAGTTCCACTTCGAGGCTGAACTCTCCAAGCACTCCTGGACCATCTGCAAGTCCATCAAGCATTCACACATCTTGCAGTGGGTCCTCATTGTCTTCATCTGAGTCCGACACTACCATCATTCTGTCCCATTCAGACAGTGAGCTGAGAGCACATGCATGGCCTCATGACTTCACCATTCCTCGCTTTCCATATGATGTGGAGGTGCAGCTTCAGCAGGGAAATGAGATATTCAGAGAAACTGGCACAGGTCTGAAGATTACTCCAGGGATGAAGTCTGACATCCTAAACAAGCTGGCTGAAGAAATTTTCCAATACACAGCATATACACAAAATCACCAGATAGATGATGTAGCAGGGGCACTCATCAAAAAATTTCCCTGTTTGCGAGAGCCGTCTGCCACTGGATACTACGGCTGGATGATTAGTCTGAAATACAAAATGGCTAATTACCGGACAAAGATGCGGAACATTGGATGTCCTGAAGTGACTGTTAATGCACTGAAAAATAAATCAAGAGATGAATGCTTCCCAGCCAAAAATGTAAAGAAGGCTAAAAAGGCAGAGGTCAACTATTGTCCTTCTTATCCCACTGGTGAAACAGATGAAAGTCTGGAAAATTTGAGAGTTGAACTTTTGACTGATGTCAGACAAAGAAACAGGGCATCAAATGTAAGACAGAAGATGTCTAAAACTTTCTCCTACCGAAGAAAAGAAGTGGTGCATGGAAGTCCAGGTGCTGGAGAGTTTAAAGTGAGGTGGCCTGCACTTTTCCGTATTGATGAGGTAAATACAGGCTTGCTTCCCTCCTGTGTGCCTCTCATTGTGCATTTTAACCATGTGTTAATTTCACTGTGTGATTTAAAGAATGGTATTTCTCTTAATGGAATAAAGGCAGTTATAGCCTAAAACATGGTACACGGATGCTTATGCCGTGAAAACAACTCCAGGTGATGGGGAGGTCTTGGATCACCATTACATAAGTCACTAAACACAGTGCCCTTTGTCTTCTGCCACTTTCTTTTATGTGTAACAGATAAATGCTGAATTTCAGCGAATTACAACACATCCACTAGAGACCACCTTCATGGCACAGTTGGACAGTCTTCAGCCTCAGCTCACATCAGTCTTCCAGCAGAAGGGAGGTGTCACAGGCCAGAAACTAGGCAAACATCTGCAGATCTTACAAGAGGTAACTATGTTCATTTAATGTTGTTTAAAATTAGTCATATGTGTGCTTTGATATACTCTCTAAGTGTTTGTGAAACCCATTTTAGTTTCAGTAACAGTCTGGATTATTACTGTAAGACATTTCCAAAGAAATAACGATGAAATGTTGTTGTAGCAAAATCAGCCCTGTTTTCTCAGGTGGGGGAGTGAACATAAACTACCATACATGTCACGAATTA